>PVIA01009705.1:0-58510 GCA_004024845.1 Tonatia bakeri | reverse complement strand
AAACTCACAATCATTAACAACCACACCTAAAACAAAAACAAAAGCAAACTAAGCAAATGACTAGAACAGGAACCAAACCACAGAAATGGAGATCATATGGAGGGTTGGCAACAGGGGAGTGGGAGGAAGAGAGAGGGGGAAAAGGTACGGAGAATAAGTAGCGTAGATGGTAGGTAGAAAATAGACAGGGGGAGGGTAAGAATAGTATGGGAAATGTAGAAGCTGAAGAACTTACGATGCATGAACATGAACTAAAGGGGGGAATGTGGGAGGGAGGGGGTGGGCAGGGTAGAGGGGAGTGATTGGGGAAAATGGGACAATAGTAATAGCATAATCAATAAAATATATTAAAAAATAAAAATACAGATGTCTGTTTCTGTACACACAGATCACACACTCATTTTCTCAGTTTTCAGTTTTTTAAATTTCTGTGTATGCCCTTAAATACATATGAGTTTGAGGCTGTGCCATTTTTGTTTTGTTTCTAAGTCCCTGTAATGTTTTTTTTCTTGAGCTTTATTTCCATATAATAAAATTTTGCTGCACTGGCTTTCTCTCCATTTACGTTTGCTACAAACCTCTTTTACCATTCCTGTCCCCTTTTCTTCCTTTTTGTGTTCTGATTTATGTAGGTCTCTTGTAAATAGCAAGCAAGGACATTTTTTTGGAAGTTGGTGGGGGGGAGGGTTCCAATTTGGAAGTTCATGTAAATAATACATACAGGTTATGTTCATTTTAACAAACACACAGCATTCTATTGCGTGAGTCAGTCTCACTTTAATCATCCATGTGCCTGCAGAGTGAAGGACAGTAATCTTCTGTGACACAGTCCTGTGTGAACGTGTGTCCCTGTCTCCTTGTCCCTGTGGCCGAGAGCCCTCTGTGGCAGTAGAGACCTGGACCTGGAATTGCAGGCACACCTCCCACCTCTATCAGGTTGCCCTCCCAAGTGGCCAAGGAATCCATAGTGCCCCCAGCAGGGCACAAATTTTCCTTTCCCCAGGTTTTTCAACACGTGGTATGATCAGAACTTCAAACTGTGTCAATAGTAATCTATAATAATTTTACATTAGATTTGACTAGTAAATAGTGAACATATTTTGAGCATATTTTGAATATAAGTTGAACATATTTTTTGTTGGTTTAATAACCATCGAATTGCCTGTTCATATACAGTTTATTCTCCTTGTTTGAGCATTTCATACCTGCAAATTTTGTTCCTCATTGAAATTTCTTTGTAAGCCCAAAATTAATACTGAGGGTGTTTTCACAGTTTCTTGTGGACATGTGCAGAGCATTCACCCAAGGCACATGGTCCCAGCTGAGGTGTGCTTTCTTGTTTGAGTCCTCCTACTGCCAACAGGTGTCCTTTTTGAGGTCTGTTACACTCTATGCTTTTTGTTGGTGAATTTGCTGTTGAAATGGCGCAGGAATGGTGTGGCAGTGCTGTCTGGCGATCCTTAGTGAGGAAGCTGGGATGTGTCTCCTGGAGGAAACATGAGTTACGTGGGCTTTGTCCCTGAGCTTGGTGTTACTGAAACAGGAACAGAAACCCATGTGAAACAAGGTGATATATTGATTGGTTAATGAAAATGTGATGAGCACGTACAGTAAACTGTTTTTCCACAAGGAGCAAGGGCTTAGTATTTGCTAATTCAGTATTTACAGTGACTTTATAGAAAATAACTACTACCGATGACCAGAATGGGCTGTATTTTGTTACATTTCATTAAGATGTTTGTCTTCCCCTTACCAATTTGTAAAAGTTTTAAAATATATTTTATATATTCTTTTTATATAGTTTTTACTCCATCTGGAGCTGGGGTTCTATAATATGTTTCCATATCAATGTTTCAACCTTCTTCATCTCATGCACATATAAACTAATTACTGACATTCTACGGCACACCAAAAAATATATTAGTTTTTACCAGTCTGACACACAAAAAAGGTGTAATTTTGATTCATTTACACTGAACGGCTATTGTGTTGGCTGTTGTCATTTTTTTGACCATCTAAGGGAAAAGAGGTCGTGCTTCTGGCTAAATAGTCAGATATTGCATGTTTTTTTTTAAGATGTTATTTATTTATTTTTAGAGATGGGAAGTGAGGGAGAAAGAGAGGGAAAGAAACATCAATGTGTGGTTGCCTCTCACATGGCACCCACTGGGGACCTGGCCTGCAATCCAGGCATGTGCCCTGACGCAATCAAACCAGCGAGCCTTTGGTTCGCAGCCCGTGCTCAACCGTGCCCACTGAGCCACACCATCTAGAGCAGATATTGCATGTTTTAAAATAACTTTCCCCCAAGGACATAGGCTTTATATAGAGACTGTTGGAGGAAGAGAGGGAGGAGTTAGGACTGGTGGGCATATGGGGGGAGGGGCTTCTCAACCTGCTTTTTAATTTAGTGCTCCTTGCCTGGAGGTTGTTAGGGTGAGTGAGAACCGTTGTCGAAGTGAGAGGAGGGGGAGAGGAAGAGGAAAGGTGATAGAATGGACACTTTCCTTAGGGATGGAAGCCAGGACCAGGATATGGTGGCTGGTGGTGGGAAGGGAAGGCACCCTTTTATATACTGAGGCTCAACCAAGGATACTGCTTGATGCCAGCTCCCCTGCACCCTGCCTGCCTCAGCCCTATCCCAGCTCCTGGCCCAGATGCCTGCCCTTCTAGTTCCCTCAACTTCTGTGGAGAGGAGGGGAATGAAGATGTGGGGAATGTGCCATCCTCTGCCTCCAGGTGTCTTGCCTAGGAGAACGGCTCACTCAGCCTGTCCTGAAGTCCCAGCTAGTGTCAAGAGGTCAGGAAGGCAGCATGCAGGCAGGGGAACAGTTGTGCCCATCACCACCTTTCCTGACACTCTGCCCTTCCCCGGTTCCTCACATGAGTTGCAACTCTTGGCTCCATCCTTGTGTATTTCGTCTTTGTTCTCCCAGTCTGGCCATCCTGCCCGCTGAGTGAATCCCTGCAGTCCCTGTGTGAGTCAATACACCACAGCTGCTAGTGGCCACGGCAAAGACGTCCCTGAGGCTGTACTCAGAGCACCAGGAGGAGCACTCCATGAAGGACACGACCCCTATCTGCTTGGCTAGTAGAGTACCCTGCTCATATGTAACAGGAATAAGCTACTGCTTGGATAGCTCCCTCAGTGTGACCAGGTTGGCCCACATGCCCAGTTTGCAGCCAACCAGCACAACCTTGGCATTGGGGCAAGACTCCTGAGTCTCCCCATGCCACTCCTTGAGGGCACTGTCCAGTGTTTCTGGTCAGCTAATGTGGAGGCAGATGAGCACAGCATCTGAATCAGGATATGCCAGGGGTTGGATGGTAGGGACATAACTCTGGGGGTAGGTATCCTTGGCAATCACCTGTAGCAGTGTCTCTTGCCTCACCCCACATCCCCTAACACCATCATCTGCAGCAGCTGCCCTGCCCCTCTATGGTCCTGGCTATGCTCCAGACCCCCACACAGCCCCCTCCCCGGGCATCACTGAAGCAGTGCAGCCACTGGGCCCCAGTGCTAGCTTCTTACAGGCTAGCACTAAGCTCCCACCTAGGCCATAGGGCCCCGTCTGCTTTACTCCCATCCCCTTAAAAAGTGTTGGCAGTGCACCAGTTGCAAATCACTGGCCTAGTGCCTTGGGTACCACCTAGTGAATACTGCCATCTGTAATCAATAAATTCACTGTGACCTCTGTCATATGAAATTTCTGTACATGTAGATCTGCTTCTAGGCTCTCTGTTGTCATCCGGTAGTTTCTGTACCTAGAATAACAACACAATATTCTAACAGTATGGCTTTATAATACATCTTGCTATCTACAGGTTGGGGCAAAAGTAGGCTTACAGTTGTTCATATGGGAGATACTATAATAATTAATAAATAATAACACAAGAATAAACTGTTTTGTATACTCACAAGTGTAAGCTGACTTTTGCAACGCCCTGTATACACAAGTAGCCTTACCTACTACTATGGACTGAAATGTTGCTACCCCAAATACATATTCTGAAGCCGTAACCTCCGATGCCCCCCTTCCGTGGGACTATATTAGAGATAGGTCCTTTAAGGAGGTAATTAGGTTAAATGAGGTAGGTCATGAAGGTGGGTCCCTGATCTGACAGGACAGGTGTCCTTATAATTAGGGGAAGGAACTTCGGAGACCTCTCTCTGCCAAGTCAGGACACAGCAAGAAGGTGGCCACCCGGGATCAAGGAACTGAATAGACCAGCACTTTGACATTGAACTTCTCAGCCTCCAGAACTGTGAGAAATCAATGTCTGTTGTTTAAGTCACCCCATGTCTGCTACTTGTTAGGACAACCTGACCTGACTAGTACATCTACCTTGTTACTGTATCATTTTTCTAATTATCTTGACCATTGTATTTTACTCTTTCATGTGAGTTTTATCAGTTTGTATTTTCATTGGAATTGCACAGAGGTTCGATTTTTGCCGTTTTTCAGGTCCAGGGTGACAATGTAGTTTTTCTCCTTTGGACATACCACTATTATGTTACATAAAAGACTTCCTGTTGAATCACTTCACCGTTCTAGACTGACTGCACTGGGTCAGGTGAGCTGTCCTTCTGTGACTGCACTGACCTGCTAACTCTGCGCTGGCGGGTGACTTTTTGCCCAGCGCCTCGTAGCTTGAGGCACCAGCCCATTGGCAGTTGTCTTTCTGATGCCCTCATTGTTTTCTTTTGGCTGTGATTTTGTTTCAGTGGACTAACCACCTCCTTTATGATGTCTCTGGAAGTTATGCAAAACAAAGACAGAAAGGGAAAATTAATCAGCTTAAAACAAAGTCATTCACAAGTTCCACATTTTCGTCACTGGAATATCAGCAGCTTAACCTAGGCTGTAACTCTGCTCTTGGGCACAGTAGTTAAAGGTCTTTTGTTGTTGGTCTAGTGGTGTATCCTTGTACCTGCAAATGGAGAGGTGTACTGTGAATAATAGCATAGCCTCGGTCGATCCTGTGTCCTGTAACTCAATTTCAGGACATGCTGCTGTTGGTTCTGAAACTGGAACAGGAGAGGTCGTGGTGATTCACCCCATCCAGGCTCATCGTCCTTCCCGGTGCTGCCTCACATGTCCACACACATAGACACTGACAGTGTGTTGCACATCAGTTTGCCTTTGCATTGAGGGTGGTGGGGGATGGAAATCCTCAAAGGTTAAAGGAGTTACTACCATTTACAATAGATTTTCTTTCCCCCATTTACAGGGGGTGAGGTAAGGAGGGTTTGTATGTGGAGAACAAAAGCTTTGAGAATAGGCTGCTTCCTCACAAATGTAGGTTCAAAGACAAGGTTATTATAGCTTACTTAGGTAGTGTTTCAGTAATGTGAGGGGATTAATGTGAGGCTATGCATCTCATATTTCATAGTGAGTTTCATTTTTATCTGCTCTTCTAAAAAGTGGTTCATTCTTATGATTATAGATGCCTGCATACACTGGAGGGGCAGCCTGCTGGCGTGGAGATGGGTGGTGGGGCGGGGCGTTGGTGCATAGCAGGGTGCATTCCCTCAGGCTCGAGCATCGGACTTCCTTGCTGCCTGCAGTGCTGTCCTGGCCCAACCTCATGGCCCACGGCACATGCACCATAATGTGCTTCAGTAAACAGCTACTCAAAGGAAGCATATTGTACTTTTGGACAGTTAAAAGTTATGGGAACTGTTGGCTTCTGGGAAATCACCTTCCTTGGGCCTGAGTCCTGAGCCCTCTTATTTATTTTACTTCACAGACTGTAGTAATTCCAAGGCTTCAGCCATTCTCCCCCTGAGTGGTCATAACCTAGAATCCCATTTCTAGGTCTGATATATATCACCTCCAGGCCCCCAAATGCAGCCGCGGAATGGTGTCTCTAGGCGGATGACTCAAAGACTTTGCATGCCTAAACAGAACTTAACCAGCTTCTACTTCACACTCCTCCCATGGCTGTTTTAGGGGAGTTTGTCATAAACCTAGTTCAAACTTTATCCTAATTACAGGAAAACAGTGCTATTAAAAAAACAAAAACAAAAACCTGAAACTGCCAACTGACAAACCAGTAAATAAAAATGACTCAGAAGAAACCAAGCAGCCTTACTATTGGTAAGTAAACTAACTTGATGTTAAAGCCCTTAAACCACCAACCTCATCAAATTGAGTTGGAAGGAGGTGAGAAGAAAACCTAATTTTTTTCTCTTATCATTTCTTATTATGGTAAATTTTACTTTCTGGAAAATGTAACAACTTTCTTTTAATACCATAATATAGAACTTGAATACAAGATAGAAGTTTAATCATTGTAAGATTATGTGATACAGGCAATAAGTGACTAAGTAGGCAAGCATTGCAGAGTAAACAGAGAATGCACAGTCTCCTTAATTTAGACCATGTAGTGACATAAATGGAAATGCTTGCCCTTCAGCAATAATGATGTTGACATTGGACATGTAGTAACACATTTAATGCCCCTGCTTAGCTTTTTGCATTCACCTGAGCCTACGTATTAACTATTATGCCCTATTATGCATGCGTGAGAGCTTTTTATACACTGATCTCCAAAGTCACCCAAGGAAATACCAGCCTTCCAAAGTTTACCGAGTAGGGAACCAGCACCCTAAGCATGGTGGAGGAGAATAGCATTACTTCCCAGTGGAGTGGTCATGTCAGAACCAGTATATCTCTCTCTGGAGCCTCATGCAGTCCTGGCCTTAGAGATGGCCACAGCAAAAGCCAGTGTTTCTAAAAGGTTCAGCTGACTGGGTTTTTTCCACATACATGTCGGTGTTGGGTGTATTCAGTTGGACCACGTGAACTTTTTGCCACATTTAACCCAACATCAGTATAATTGGATGCTAGGAGTATTTCATTGTGGAAGTAGAGAGAAATCAATATAAAGTATGGTATTTGATTTTGGAGGAAATCATTCATTCAACGAATTTAAATTGAGGGCCAGTCCCTGCAGTCCCTGTTCAAGGTGTTGAGGACACAGCAGCGAATGAAACAGACAAAAACTAAAAATTCCTTGTACTGTTTACATGCACTTAGGGGGCTTCTTTTACAAAGCATGATATTTGAAAGACTCTGTGTGGTTTATTCCTTTTTGTTGATGACATTCTGTTGTATGAAGGCACTACTATATGTTTATGCACCTGTTGATAGACACTTGGATTCCTAGTTCGGAGCAATTATAAGTAAAACTGTTAAGAACATTTGTGTTCAGGTATTTTGATGAACATGCTTTCATTTCTCTAGAATAAATTCTAGGTGTGGGATTGCTGGGTCAGTAGGTAAATGTATATACAAAGTACAAGAAATTGCCAAAGTCGTGTCTCCAATTCACACTGCCACCAACAAAGTATGAGAGTCCCAGTCCCTCCACTTTCTTACCAACATTTGATGTTGTCCATCAATTAATGTTAGCCATTTATGTCACATGTTAGCCATTCCAGTGTCTTGTGTTGTGATGATGCACAGTGGCTTAGTGTACATTTCTGCCATCATTAAAAATGGAACCATCTTTTCAGCCTACACTTTTGTGAAGTATTTGTTAGGCCTTTTGTCCAGTTTTAGTGTGTTGTTTGTCTTCTTACTGCATTCTGGGATTTGTGTATTATGAATACAATACTGTATATTCTTATTACAATTCCTTTGTCAGATACATAAAATGTTCTCTCCAAGCCTGTAGTTTGCCTTTTTCTTTTTAATATTATTTATTTATTTTTAGAGAAGGGAAGGAAGAGAGAAAGAGAGGGAGAGAAATATCAATGTGTGGTTGCCTCTCATGTGTCCACTACTGGGGACCTGGCCTGCAACCCAGGCATGTGCCCTGACTGGGAATCGAACCAGCGACCCTTTGGTTCACAGGCTGGCATGCAATCAACTGAGCTACACCAAGCCAGGGCATGCCTTTTTATTTTCTTAATGCTGTCTTAATGATCAGGAAAACCTAGTTTTGATAGAAGTCTAATTTATCATTGTTTTCTTTTATGTATCTAAGAAATTTTTGCTTTTGTCTACCTCAATACTGTAAAGATATCCTTCTGTGTTTCCTCCTGAAGTGTTACAATTTTAGTGTTTATGTTTAGGTCTGTGATCCATCTTAAAAGCAGTTTTTTTGCACAATGTGAGTTATGTGTTGAAGTTCATTTTATTCCATACAAATATTCAATTTAAGCACCATTTTTTTCCCAATCCTTGCCTGAGGATATGTTTATTGATTTTAGACAGGAAGGGAGGGAGAGAGAGACAGATGGACAGATAGACAGACAGACATCGATGGGAGAGAGAAACATTGATCGGTTGCCTCCCTTATGTGCCCCAACTAGGAATCAAACCTTCAACCTAGATATGTGCCCTGATGTGAAATTGAACCCTTAACCTTCTGGTATATGAGGTGATGCTTCCACCAACTGAGGCACCGGTCAGGGCTCAAGCACCATTTTTGGGAAGAGGTCCTGTCCTCCTTGAATGCCTTAGAGCCTATATTGAAAATCAGCTGACCGTATGTGTAGGTCTATTTTGGAATTTTCTACTATGTTCTGTTGATGTGCTCTTATACCCCAATTCCACATTGTCTGGACAATTGTAACCTTATAGTCAGTCATACAATCAGGTGGCAGAAATCCTCCTTCATTCTTGTTCCCCTTCATGATTATTTTGGCTATTCCAGTACCTTTGCATTTGCATGTAAATTCTAGAATTAGTTTGTCGATTTCTACAAAAGGGTCTACTGGGCTGTTTTTTAACTTTTGATTTTGAAATAACTTCAAACCTACTAAAAAGTTACAAAAATAGTAATAAATAGCCCATATGCTCTTTACCCAGGTTTACCAATTATCATCATTTTGCCATATTCAATTTATTATTTCCTCAGTGTATATTTGTAATTACTGTTGTTTCTGCATCATCCCAGAGTATGTTGCATTCATTATACTCCTTTGTCGCTTAGTACTGAAGTGTGTGTTCAATGATATTTCCTTACAGAACTGCACCTTCAAATGTAGGGCATGTGTCCTTGAATTGCCATTTGTCCTCCAGTTTCTTTAGTTGTCCCACTTGTGCTGTTCAGACCCCTCTCCCCTCAGCACAGAGTCTTCACCATGTTGCTTTAGTCTCAACTGAGAAAATAACATGGGTCTGTGTCTCTGTGTTTTCAGTGGTTGGGTTTTAAATGTTAAAGTAACTTTGGACTCCTGGGTTAACCCAGTTGGCCCAGTACCCATTTCTATAATGTCTTTTTACTTTGCTGAGCCCAGTTGGCTGTTGTTTTGTGGAGCATGTTGCTGTTTGATTAGGAGACATATTGGTCTATAATGTTTTTAGGATATTCTTGTCAGGTATTTTTATCAAGGTTATGTTTGCCTCATAAAACAAATTAGAAATTGTCCTTTACTCTATTTTCTAAAGGAGTTTGTGTAAAATTACTAATGTTTATTCCTTAAATGTCTAACAGAACTCACCAGTTTCCATTATTTGGACCCAGAGTTTTAATCATGGGAAGGTTTGTGATTACAGCTTCATGCACGAGATTTGGGTCTATCCTGAGTTTTTATTTGTATTGGCAATGATTTTGATGTTTGTGTTTTCACATTTCATTTAAAATTCTGTTTAATTTTCCTTGCATTTTCTTTTTTTAAGCCCAAAGGTTATCTGGAAGTGTGCTATTTAATTTCCAAATATTTGAAGAGTTTCTAAATATCTTTTGTTACTGATTTCTGATTTACTTCTGTGTGATCAGAGATATATGGTTTCAGTTGTTTTAAATTTACTGCGAGTTACTTTGTGGTGAGCATACAGTCTTTCTCGGGGAGCATGCCCTGAGCGCAGACATGTGTGTGCTGCCTGTTGGGGGTGCTCTGCAAAGGATACTAGGTCAAGGGGGTAGTTACTCTTTCCAGTGCTGTTTCGTCACTACTTTTTTTTATTAGTTCTAATTGCCGAGAGACTGGCGTTAAAATTGCCAATTATAATTGCAGGTTTGTCTGAGTTGTCCTCTGGTTCTGTCAATCCTTGTTCCCATATTAGCTCTGGTATTAGTTGCATTCATGTTTATGTCTTTTTGGTTAATGGACCCTTTCATTTGAAAGGCATTTTTGCTGAGCACAGGGCATTTTGGCTGCTTCCAAGTGTTAGCAATTATGGGTAAAACTGCTACAAACATCTCTGAAGGGTTTTGTGTGGACTTAAGATCTCCGTTCATTTGGGCAAATACCTCTGAGGAAGAAGATAGCTAGATCATAAGATGCCAGATCTAAAAAGAAAAATTCATTGGGGTACTCTACTCCTTCCACTGAGCTTACAGACTGTGTTTCCCCAGAGACGACGACCATGAGGATGGGTTCTGCCAGCCTTACCGGGGAATCGCTTGCGCTCGCTTCATTGGGAACCGGACCATCTATGTGGACTCCCTCCAGATGCAGGGGGAGATCGAGAACCGAATTACAGGTAGGAGCATGGGCTTTCCTGGGGAGACAGCTACAGGTGTGGCCACCTCTCACCACGTGGACAGTCCACTTGTGCATTTTTTCAGGTCCTACCTTGAACAGTGTGTTGCTGCTCCACGTCTCTTGCAATAGAAAGAGATCTTTTTTAGAAGCAGTTGCAGTGGCTGCCATGCTTTACCCTAAAATGTTCCTTCCATTTGTATGTTTACATTAGCAAGTGTGGGTTGTTGGAAATAACTGTACTTCTGACACACTGAATGAGGCCAACTGTGCAGGTCCGAAGCCCTGAGTTGTCTTGTCCTCATTGCCTCAACCAGGGTCTCCCGTCCCAGGACCAGCCACCCTGGTGCAGGCAGCACAGCCCGAGACACTTACTGCACTTGACTTTTTTGTTCTGCCTTTGGTGACTCTGCACCCTCTTGGAGTTGTGCTGGTTAAAAGGTACATGGGCCTGATCTCAGTTGTTTGGGAGAGGTTGCAGGTCATGCCCGGGGACACTGCCATGAGCTCAGACCTGTACCAACCCTCAGCTCCCAGAGGACTCTGTGAAGCATTAGAGAGATGAAGCAAATTTTTCAGGAATGAAGCAGCTCATTTTTCATCTCTGGTTGGATGTTAGCCATCAACGCACTGACTTTTACACATTGATGTAAAGGTCTTCTTGGGGGAATCCCTTGAGAAGTGAGGATGTGAATTAAGTGAGCTCTGCAAAGCCTTCTTTCTCCTGTCTCTTCTCTCCCTAGGAAGGCACACACATTTCTTGCTCCAGATGCTATAAGCACCCAGGAAAATCTTGTGAAGAAGGCAGGTGTATCCGTTTAACTGGGATCGCTACACAGTAGTTTTTTTTTTAATATCCTCATCTGAGGATTTTCATTGCTTCTAGAGAGAGAGGAAGAGAGAGAGAGAGAGAGAGAAACATTGATGCGAGAGACAAACATCAGTTGGCCGCCTCCCATATGTACTCAGACTGGGGATCAAACCTGCACCCAGGCATGTGCCCTGACTGGGAGTTGAACCTGCAACCTTTTGGTTATGGGACAGTGCTCCAACCAACTGAGCCACACTGGCCAGAGCTCTGCACAGTAGTTTTTGACCTCAGCTGTCCACAAGAATCACTGGTTGACCTCTGATGCTGGGTTCCCTAGTAGAGTCTGATGAGGTTTGCCCTGGTAAGGGGCAGGCATGACACCCCCAAGCAGAAACTCACGTGCGTGTCTTTAAGGTGTTCTGTTAGGTTGGCCAAAAAGTCTGTGTTTTTTTTCTGTAAAATAAAAGACATTTTTTATTTTCACCAATAACTTTATTGATTTAGATATTTTCAGTATGTTGCTATCTCCTGCTATTGGCTTCTAATGGATAGAGGCCAGGCATGCTGCTAAATATCTTTCAATGCATAAGACAGTCCCCAGCAAAAAATTATTTGGCCAAAATATTAATAGTGCCAAGAAACATCACAAACCACTTCTGACATGTTTGATCAATCACAGTACCTTCTCCTTATGCTGTACAAATTTTCTTTCATCTTCAATACTAAAATGACTATGCAAAAATTTACCAGTTTTGATGTTTTTATTGATTGATTGATCAGTTGGTTGGTTTTATATATATTTTTTTAATTGTTGTTCAAGTACAGTTTTCTGACTTTTACCCCCATCCCAGCCTATCCCCCCAGCCCTCCCCACCTCCCTCCTGTTTCCACCCTGCCCTTGTTTTTGTCCATGTGTCTTTTATACTTGTTCCTGTAAACCCTTTCCCTTTCCTCCAGAAATTCCCTCCCCTCTCCCTTCCAGTCACTGTCAGCCTGTTCTCTATTTCAGTGTGTTCGTTATATCGATAAGTTTTTTTTTTAAGTGCATCCTGATAGGACAGCTGTCACAATTTAATCTAATGAAAGTGTTTTGAACGAAGTTAAAGACAACTAAGTGCTTACTAGAGCCACCGTATGGAAAAAAAATGAACTTTTTGGCCAACCCAATACATTTAGGTCAACTCTGGCCTTGCCTTTCACCCTCAGTCTGTCGGGTCTAAGGTCATGATTATGCAAGGGTCTGCCTGGCCTATACAGTTCCAGAGTCCCCTGAGGACAGGGCCAGATACCTGTTAAGAAATGGAAAGGCAGTAGTGGGACCTGGCAAATCCTGGAAGGTGCCATCTGGATCCAGTGGTGAGAATGTTTGGAAAACATTGCTATCTCTCATTGGAAAAACTTCTCATGCCATTCATAAAACCTTCTGGGCACAACACAAAATACTTTACATTGTGACTTAGTGTATACATACATGTATTTCTCAGAATTGAAATGCATTACAGGAAACAGTATTTACCCTTAATAAGACTTGGATTTTTCTCTTTAGTTTTATATTATTTTTAAAAAATTGGTTGTACCCTTAATGTGAATGATGCACTCTGACACCCTTTGTTCTGTTAGAATTATTTTTCAAATTATGCTAGCCACAACTCCAGAATTAATTTTACAATCCACTAATTGGCAAACACTAATTCAAGGCCCACAATTTTCCCTCTGTTATTTCTTCAGGAATTGTGTAAAGGATTGGGCAGCTTGTATATTTGATCAGACTGGTTTTGTAGCAGGTTTTAGATAAAAGTTTAGAATGAGGATTCTCTAAATTTGTGGATTTTGGGTTTTTATTTTATATTTTATTATTTTTAATTGTTTTTATTGTTGTTGAATTACAGTTGTCCCCGTTTTCCCCCCATTGCTCTCCCCTACCCCGCCCAACCCCTCTCCCACATTCAGTCCCCCCTAACCGTTGTCCCTGTCCATGGGTCCTCTATACATGTTCCTTGACCCTGCCCCTTCTTTCCCTCATTGTCCCCCTCCCCCCGGTCACTGTCAGTTTGTTCTGGATTTTCATGTTTTTAGCCCTATTTTGCTCATTTGTTTGTTTTGTTCATTAGGTTCCTATATAGGTGAGATCATATGGTATTTGCCTTTCTCCTTCTGGCTTATTTCACTTAACATAATACTTTCCAGTTCCATCTGTGCTGTCACAAAGGGTAGGAGCTCCTTCTTTCTTCTGCATAGTATTCCATTGTGTAAATGTATCACAGTTTTTGATCCACTCATTTACTGGTTGGCACTTAGGCTGTTTGTAGCACTTGGCTATTGTAAATTGTGCTGCTATGAACATTGGGGCGCATCGGTTCTTTTGGATTGGTGTTTCAGGGTTCTTAGGTATAATCCCAGTAGTGGAATTTCCAGGTCAAAAGGCAGTTCCATTTTTAGTTTTCTGAGGAAATTCCATACTGTTTCCCATCATGGCTGCACCAGTCTGCAATCCCACCAACAGTGCACTAGGGTTCCCTTTTTCCCCACAACCTCTCCAACACTTTTTGTTTGTTGCTTTGTTTATGATGGCCATTCTAACCGGTGTAAGGTGGTATCTCATTGTGGTTTTAATTTGCATCTCTCTGATGGCTAGTGATGCTGAGCATCCTTTCATATGTCTCTGGGCCCTATGTGTGTCCTCCTTGGAGAAGTGTCTGTTCAGGTCCTTTGCCCATTTTCTAATTGGGTTGTTTGTCTCCCTGGTGTGGAGTTGTGTGAGTTCTTTATATATTTTGAAGATCAAACCCTTGTGTGAGGCATCATTGGCAAATATATTTTTCCCATATGGTTGGATTGCTTTGAAAATTAATTTGAAGGTGTTCTAGACTGACTGATTTAGAGACTCCATTTGTTGTGATGTTCACAGTTCAGATAGCATGCTCATCAGAACTACTTCCCAGGACTCTGGGAACTTCCTAGGGAATGTACTCCAAGAAACCTTCAGAGTGATGTGCAGGGTGTGGGTGAAAGTGAGGACATGGATGGACTTGGCACCTAGAACCATACTTTCAGAAATCAGCTCTCAGTTAAAATGTCAGGTGGAGAGGAGGAGAAATACTGAAAGGGTCAGCTCTGACATTGGATTAATCGATTACCCAAAACAAAGACTAATGGCTTTTGTAGTCTTTCCCTGCTTGGAATTCAAGGCCAGCATTCCTATCCTCATGGTTGCTAACTCCACAAGGATGAGATTGAACTGGGTTCACACCTGGTTCTGTGGTCAACCTCTCTTCCTCAGTTTTAATATTAGCTAGAAGTGACCTGGAGGACAAAGGATGTGTGACCCGCATACCAGAGTGCCGAGTACAAGGTGCTCGGTGCAAGTGTGTGAACACGGCTGTTAACACACACTTGGTGGGACATTCTTCTTACTTGCCATTTTACAGGCTTCATGTGGGCTTTCATTCCCCTGACTTTCCTGTAGTAAATAGCTGGGCAGGGCGGAACTGGGCTCCCATGCAGCTGTCTAACCTGGAGCCTGCCTTTGTGCCTGGTGGGTCTCCTAGGGATAAAGGGTGCCAGCAGCACCACCTGCTGGCCAAGAAGGACACGGCACTACAAGTGGATGTGGCTGAGGTGTCACAGATATGAAATTCCAGCCTCTCAGCAGGGCATGTAGGGGAAGGGGCCACTC
The DNA here is from genome assembly GCA_004024845.1 of Tonatia bakeri. Taxonomy (NCBI): domain Eukaryota; kingdom Metazoa; phylum Chordata; class Mammalia; order Chiroptera; family Phyllostomidae; genus Tonatia; species Tonatia bakeri. Next base: position 43,582 of record PVIA01009705.1, on the reverse strand, counting down.
TTTCTTTAGCCATCCAAGATCAAATCCTTAGAAGCAGGTCTTTCACAAGTCAACGTGGGGTGGGCCTTCTTGCTGGTGACTTCCTTCGAGGCCCGACTGCCACAGCCTTCCCTCCTGCCCTCTTCGTTTCTCCATGTCAGGTGTCCAGTTCTTCCTCTGGGCTGGTTCATTCCTATCATACCTCATCCTGTGATCTTGCCCCTAAAAACCAAACCTAGTTACCCCAGCTTGGAGCCTCCTGAGCTTCTCCCCAGGGCCACATCTCTGTGTCTCCTTTATCACAAGTCTCTCCCCGCTGTGCAGTTGTTATTCAGCTCTCTGTTCAGCACCCTACCACCCTCTGCCTTCCTTTCCTCTGCCACTCCTGTCATCTGCCTCCTCCGACCATGCTAAGGCCTCCCCAGGCTGCTGTGGCCTCTCCTGCAGGCCTTGCAGTGTCTGGGAGAGCAAGGCCTGGTCCCTGCGCCTCTTCTCCAGCTTCTCTTTCCAAAGCCACACCCAAAACTTCACTTATGCCCTGTGCTTGCAGTACCCCCAGTCCTTAGCAGGGCCTGAGGAGGTGACTTTTAGATCTGAAGTGGGACTCTTCCTGTCATAGAAGAAGCATCCAGCTGGATGATATCTTGGGCCTAGTTTTCCTTCTTTTTTGTTTTATTTTTGATGTGAGGCCTCCTACCTTCTATGTCTGGTTCAAATTAAGGCAGCTCACGTGCCTCCTGGGGCCCTGGGGTGGGGGTGAAGAAAGGGTGGAGGGCTGGAGGCACTGCTAGGCAGGGTGGGCACAGTGGGCAGCGTGGAGGCTATCCCCCTAACAGGTTTCATGCCTCCACAGCGGCCTTCACCATGATCGGCACGTCCACACATCTGTCAGACCAGTGCTCGCAGTTTGCCATTCCGTCCTTCTGTCACTTCGTGTTCCCGCTGTGTGACGCTCGATCCCGGGCGCCTAAGCCTCGCGAGCTGTGCCGTGACGAGTGCGAGGTGCTGGAGAGCGACCTGTGCCGCCAGGAGTACACCATCGCGCGTTCCAACCCACTCATCCTCATGCGGCTACAGCTGCCCAAGTGCGAGGCACTGCCCGCGCCTGACAGCCCTGATGCCGCCAACTGCATGCGCATTGGCATCCCTGCGGAGCGGCTGGGCGGCTGTGAGTCCCACCCACCCCCAGGGCCTCTCTTCCGGTAGGGTTGGCAGGAGGGCTTTAGAGCAGGGGTATCAGTCACAGCACCAGGCCACACCCAGCTCGCCCCTGCCTGTCTTTGGGACCCAAGTAAGTCACTCCACTTCTCTGAGCCTCAGACTTCATTCTGTAAGGTGAAGTCATTTGTCTGCCCGCATGCCTGCCTGCCACGAAACACAGTGAGGGGCATCAGGGAACAGGTGGGCTTCCAAACCCTCCAGTGATCAACAAGCCCTGGTCCTCACTACTAGGTCAGGTCCCCAGCCCTCCTCCAGGGCACCCAGGGCAGAGGCTGCATCCATTCCTTGGGCCAAGGGGTTCCTGAGTGTGGCAGGGCTCCTCTGGGCCCTAGGAGCCTGGTCCCTGCCCACTGTGCTCCCTGAGTCCTGGCTGCAAGGCTTGCTTGTGCGACTTTGTTAGTCATTCAGTATCATTTCCTCTTGTTCCATTGGAATGATGACTACTGACCTTGGGAGTGGGAATGAAGATTAAATAAGTTAATAATATTTAGAAGGTTCTTAGAACAGTGGCCAAACACAGTAAGCACTCTGTAACCGTGCAACACATGCATACCTCAGGTCTGGCTCAGAGAGTACTGGGGGGCTCCCCTCAGGAGGTGGAGTGACTCACGTGGCTGGAATGTGCTACCGAGGCAGCAGGGGTATCTGAGGTGTGGGCCTGGCCTGGCAGCTTCTCTCCCCTCCTACCCAGTTTGGTTTTGCTGCCAGAGCAGATGCTCATGAGGTCCTCATTCTGGAATGCGGATGCCTGGTAGATCCTAAAGGTGGTTTCAGGGTCATGGAATAATTTCTGCTAAGTTTTCTTCCCTGTATATGTCCCTGATGTACCCCCAGTTTAATTAGTGAGTTTGGGGCTTGACTGCCATCATTTTAAATGCTGCTTTTCTTAGAAGTTATGGAAAATCCTTTGGTCTTTTGGTCCTTTGGAAACTCCAGTTTGAGTACATGCAGACAAATTGGTTTGTTGTCCTTTCTGGAAGAGTTACACAGGAAGGGCTGCTTACTTTTGATTCGAGCCCCTAACATCTCTCCTCTCTCAGACCATCAGTGCTACAATGGCTCGGGCACAGATTACAGAGGGACGGCGAGCACCACCAAGTCAGGGCACCAGTGCCAGCCGTGGGCTCTGCAGCACCCCCACAGCCACCGCCTGACCAGCGCGGACTTCCCTGAGCTTGGAGGGGGGCATGCCTACTGTCGGAACCCTGGGGGGCAGATGGAAGGCCCCTGGTGCTTCACAAAGAATAAAAACGTACCCATGGAACTGTGTGACATACCCTCTTGTAGTAAGTATTCTCTGCCCCATTTTTTAAAAAGTATTGACTGTTGAGTATCACGTGGAACTGGGAGGCCGATGGTGCTGGGCACCACCCCCGTTCCACTGCCATGATTACTTGTTTTAATAAAACTGTTGCTCATTATAAAAGTAATATCTGGTCGTTACAGGATGTTTTAAATTGTAGAAAAGTCTAAGGAATCATGGGCAAATCACCTCTAATTTCCTCACTCTGTTTGTATTTGGGGGCCTTCCTGTCAGCCCTCGTCCTGTGTGTAATCCTTGGATTCACTTTGCATCTGGTTTCTCCATCACAGTGCCAGCAGTGCCCCCACTGTGTCTGCAGTTGGGGCCCCTGCCTTTGTCTCCTCCCCAGCTTCTAAACTTAAATCTCTTCACCATTTTCTCTGTAATTGTCTGTTAAATTATGAATAGAAGAGCTTGTCATTAATGATTGCAAACTTTATAAACTTGATTATCCTGTATTCCGATATGTCTGTTCCACCCGCTCCAGTTAGCCTGGGTACCTGAGACTGGGCTGCCTTCTGAGTCTTCCATTTTGGAACCTTAGGTAGAGGGTTGGTGGAAGATTCTTGGGAGAAGACTGATAAATAGAGGTAACAGGTGATGCACATCAAGGCTCACCATTCACCTGGAAACCTATCCTGGCAGCAGGCGTGGGGTGGGTCTGGTGTGCCTCCACGCTGCCAGCAGTGGGAATGCAGACCTGTGCTCATTTCCTTCTCTGAGTCCCAGACTCCCACTTCAGTTCACTCAGCAAGCAGCACACACACCGATCTTCAACAGTTGTGTTCGTCACAGGAGTAAGATTTAAGACTGAAATGTCAGTAGTTAGATTATAGTATAGCTACTCTGTGGAATGTAAGGAGGGATGTTCATGATGTCCTGTTAAAGGAAAGAAGCAAGTTGTAGGACATTGGCTGTGTTGTATCTGCTTGTTCTCTCTCTCTCTCTCTCTCTCTCTCTCTCTCTCTCTCTTTCTCCCCCCCTCCCCCTCTCTCTCCTTCTCTTCCTCCCTCTCTTCTTCCCTTCCTCCCCTTGTCTTTTTTCTTTCTTTTAACAAAAAAGCAAAATGAGCAAAAGCTGTGTGTGTGTGTCTGTGTGCACATAAGCACTTACATTTCACTGGGAAGTTTGAGGAAAATACACACCAGACTTTTAGCAGTGATTTCCCATGACCTACAGAAATATCAAAATGTAAGAGTAATGAGCAGTTACTACTTTTGTACCTAAAACTAAATCAAAGCAAAGAAAAAAATTTATGTTGTTTGACCTGTCAATTGCAGGTATCTTATATTGCAGAAGTACTTGTACTTAGGGGGAAGAAATGCAAGGACATTTATTACAGAATCACTTTTAATAGCTAAGTAAGAAACAGACTGATTGCTTAGCAGTAGGGGGTTGGATGGAATTGTGGGCACTCTCGAGGAACACTCAGAGCTCTGTGCTGCGTGTGCTCTCTGAGATGGGTCATTCTGCCACAAAACCAGGGGTAGGGAGATGTGGCTGATACGATTCTGTTTAGAATGAATTCTAGTCAAACTTCTATTTAAAACAAAAAATAAGAAACTGCTGCTTCTATGAGTCAAAATAGTTGAATATTGGTTATTTCATGTTCAACATAAAGTATATGAGGGAGAAACCCCAAAAACCGGAATTTATTTATAAAAATTGTATATTTATTCTTACATGCTTAAAGTTCATTCACCTTCAAAGTACTCTGCATTTGATGCAATACACCTATCAAGACATTTTTTTCCACTGCTCAAAACAGTTTTTGAACTCATCGATTTTGATGCCTTTTGTGCTTCTGCCATTTTTTATTTCACCTCTTCCACATCAGCAAAACGTTTCCCTTTCAGGACTTTGTTCATCCAGGGAAACAAAAAAAAAGTCACTTGGGGTGAGATGGGGTGAATAGGGAGGGTGGGGCATGGAGGTCATGCCATTTTTGATCAAAACTGCTGAATACTTAGTGCCGTGTGAGCAGGTGTGCTGATAAATCCCCCATCATGAAATGGGTAAATCTGTTGAAAGTGTCTTAAAAAAATTTTTACTGAAGCTGAACACAGCCTCTCACAACACTGCCAGCTGGTACACAGCTACAGATGGGTTCCTAGAACACTCACCTAGTAGGGAAGCCTGTACTACAAGGGGCCAGCCCTCCAGAACATAATTATAGTATTTTGGGGGTCCCCTCTAATACATAAAAAGTCAGGTGAACAGCAACCTATTAACAATAGAATAGCCTTTAGCAAAATGGGCTGTTAGGAACATTCACTGTTCTGTAATACTCCAGTTGCTAATGAGCATGTGTTCCGTTTGTGATTTTGAGAAGGTAATGATAAAATAAATGGTCATATATGAGGTAAGTGTTAGGACAGTGCTCATACCTCTGATCTTGGCCTGAGAGGTGTGGATTCTTCCCAACCCTGGTAATGAAAATTGACAGACTCTCCACTGCCTCCTGAGGCTTCCTCTAGATGGTGCCAGGAGAGTTTTGTGTGAGGTGTTACTATATTTTAGGTTGGATGCTGGGATGCCAGGCTGGGTTTGGGACAGTGGTGTGTGCGTGTGTGTGTGTGTGTGTGTTTATACTGAGGAGGCAGTACTGTTCATTTTCAGGTGAATTATCTCTTCTGATTAGAAGTCACTTGTTTGCTTTCATATGGAGAGCTTGTTATCCACTAGTCATAGGGGCACCCATACCCCATGTGATTATTCACAGGAATTGGGTGGGAAAGTGGCCTGTTTGGGTGTCCGGTTCTGCCTCCTTTTGAGGGAGCCCCCAGCTCTGCTCCAGTTGTCAGACTGCCACCTGGGGCCTATCGTTTGGCTCCAAGTCCTGGATGGAAGACAAAGGGCTGCCCCTCAGTCCCAAAAGGCTGGAATGGAAGGTCTGCCTGGAAGCCCCACAGTGTTCATCCATCTGTCTCACCAAGGCTCTTCCAGAATTCTTGTGCCCTGTTGCACTCTGTACTAGGTGAGACTCGCCAGTGCCACTGCACTTTCAAATCAAATGTGCTTTTAATCAATACCGTAGAAGAATATGTTAATTTACAAAAAATATGGACAATCCTAAAACATGGAATGGGGAACTAGGTCATTTCCAATCCCCGTACTGAGTTTCCTTCACTGAGGACAGAGGTCAGACGTGTTTCGTCACGTTTCGTAAAGATGAAATTGGGTAGAGCACGTGTTTCCAGTGGCGTTCACGTGTTAGGAGGGAAACACACTGCTGCTCGGGGCTCTGGGAGGCCTCAGAGTCCATTTGTCTTCAGTGCTCCATGTTCCATTCTTTCCGTGGGCCACTCTGGACTGGGTCACACAGGTTGGCCCAAGGTGTGCATTGTTTTGGTACATTACCTTTTTTTAGGTTGGGTATGTAGTTGTGTCCCTTTGTGCAACCAACCTGATCATTCATGTGTGCTTAAATAGTGTAGCTAGAGGTGGGAGTGGGCCAGTAGAGAACCTGGAGTTTTCTGAGAACTCAAGAAGCCTTGCTGTTGGCAGGTCCCAGGGACGGCAGCAGGATGGGGATCCTGTACATCCTGGTCCCGAGCATCGCCATACCCCTGGTCGTCGCCTGCCTTTTCTTCCTGGTCTGCATGTGCCGCAACAAGCACAAGGCTTCAACCTCCACGCCCCCACGCCGGCAGCTGATGGCGTCCCCCAGCCAGGATGTGGAGATGCCCCTCATTGGCCAGCACAAGCAGGTCTACCAGCTTACCCTCTGCCTGCCATGTTACCTTTCTTAATCTGCCAAAGCACAGCACTCTTAAACTGTCTTTCATTTCATTGTTTTCTTTTCTGAAATGTGTCAGCACATTTGTGTCTTTAGAAAATACGTGGTACACATGTTGAGGATTAACGTGCCAGTGGGAAGCTTTTCCTTCTCAGTCTTCTGTGATGTTTAAGCTGTGCCTACGGGGTCACCAGAGCCGGGCTCAGGCTGTCTCCCCCACCAGAGAGTCAGTATGACATTGTGAAGGGATAGGGGCCTGTTGCTGCATATGTGTGGGGTGTGGCTGGGTTGCTGTTTTGTTTTTCAGGGAAGGATAGAGCAAATAGTCTTCTAGAGGAAGTGGGCGGGCCACCCCCACAGTAGGAGTGGTGGGGAAGGCCATGGCCCACTGAAGTGCAGCACAGGCAGGTCTGCCACAGCCGCTCAGCCATGTGATGGGATAGTCGCCTTACTTCCAAGCTTTGGGGGGGAAAATCAACCTCTTGCAGGCTTGGAAGGGGAAGAGTGGACTCTCACAACCCTGTCTCCAGCAGTGTTCGGGGGCATGGGTGGGGTAGTTGGACAGCAAGGGGGACACAGAGCCCTCTGGGGTCAGAGAAGCTCCCAGGAGGATGGTGTCCAGGCCCAGAGAAGGGGTGAGAACTGTAGAAGCTGGGAGGTGTGAAGTTCGCATTGATTTTTATCCACATGGTGCTTCCATCAAAAAGCATCTAATTGAGAATCTAATCAAGAGGAGAAGCAAGATAGGCCAACTAAGGAGCAATAGGAGAACATCTGGCCTGGGCTCTAAAATGACAGAAATCATGGGACCTGCAGCTTGGGTTCAAGAGAAAGTAGACATGGATCTTGCTGTGCTGAGCAGTGGTGGCTGGACCTCCTCTGTGAACACATATGTACTGGGGAGCAGGAAAGTTCCTGGGCGGGAGGGACACAGCTGGGACAGTGCAGGGACGATTGGGGCCACTGGAGCTCAGCTTAGCTGGGTGTGTGTATGAATAGGTGCGCACACACAGTCAATTATGATAGCTGCACTTGGGACATAATTTGCAACCTGATGGGGATCCATTGAAGGTTTCAGGCAGCCTCATGACATCAGGGTGTGTTTAAGAGCAGAAAGTAGTGTGTGGAGAGGGCTGAACCAGGGGAAGGCCGGATCAGCAGTTCCTCTGCAAGGCTGTCCTACCAGATAGCACTAGAACTGGCCCTTCCAGAGCCCCTTAGAACTTCCCTATTCTTTCTTCTTGAGTTACAGTGGCAGAAATGTTTCACTAGGCTTTCTTCTTGGCAGGCCAAACTGAAGGAGATCAGCTTGTCCATGGTGAGGTTCATGGAGGAGCTTGGGGAGGACCGCTTTGGGAAGGTCTACAAAGGCCACCTGTTCGGCCCTGCATCAGGGGAGCCGGCCCAAGCCGTGGCCATCAAAACGCTGAAGGACAAAGCAGAGGGGCCACTGCGGGAGGAGTTCCGGCATGAGGCCATGCTGCGTGCACGGTTGCAGCACCCCAACATTGTCTGCCTGCTGGGCGTGGTGACCAAGGACCAGCCCCTTAGCATGATCTTCAGCTACTGCTCCCATGGTGACCTCCATGAGTTCCTGGTCATGCGCTCGCCACACTCTGATATGGGCAGCACGGATGATGACCGCACAGTGAAGTCGGCCCTGGAGCCCCCTGACTTTGTGCATGTGGTGGCTCAGATCGCATCGGGCATGGAGTACTTGTCCAGCCACCATGTGGTACACAAGGACCTGGCCACCCGCAATGTGCTGGTGTACGACAAGCTGAGTGTGAAGATCTCTGACTTGGGGCTGTTCCGCGAGGTGTACTCAGCCGACTACTACAAGCTGATGGGGAATGCGCTGCTGCCCATCCGCTGGATGTCCCCCGAGGCGATCATGTATGGCAAGTTCTCTGTGGACTCGGACATCTGGTCCTATGGTGTGGTCCTCTGGGAGGTGTTCAGCTACGGCCTGCAGCCGTACTGCGGGCACTCCAACCAGGACGTGGTGGAGATGGTCCGCAGCCGGCAGGTGCTGCCTTGCCCTGATGACTGCCCGGCCTGGGTGTACGCCCTGATGATTGAGTGCTGGAATGAGTTCCCCAGCCGGCGGCCCCGCTTCAAGGACATCCACAGCAGGCTTCGGGCCTGGGGCAACCTGTCTAACTACAACAGTTCAGCGCAGACCTCGGGTGCCAGCAATGCCACGCAGACCAGCTCCCTGAGCACCAGCCCGGTCAGCAACGTCAGCAACGCCCGCTATGGGGGCCCCAAGCCCAAGGCTCAACCCTTCCCGCAGCCACAGTTCATCCCCATGAAGGGCCAGATCCGACCTCTGGTGCCTCCTCCACAGCTCTACATCCCTGTCAATGGCTACCAGCCTGTGCCGGCCTATGGGGCCTACTTGCCCAACTTTTACCCCATCCAGATCCCCATGCAGATGGCCCCGCAGCAGGTGCCTGCCCAGATGGTCCCCAAGCCTGGCTCTCACCACAGTGGCAGTGGCTCCACCAGCACAGGGTATGTCACCACTGCACCTTCCAACACGTCGGTGACTGACAGGGCAGCCCTGCTCTCCGAGGGCACTGAGGATGTGCAGAACGTCCCTGATGATGTGGCCCAGAGCCCTATGCAGGAAGCAGAGCAGGAGGAGGATGGCTCCGTCCCGGAGACTGAGCTGCTAGGGGACAATGACACTGTGCAGATGGACGAAGCTGAGGTCCAGCTGGAAGCCTGAGAGATGTGGTGCTGAGGGGTGCTGGTGGGAGATTTCAATCACCTTGACAGATGAGCCCCAGGCATTTGAGGTCTGGCTTGCTGCTCTTTCACCATGCAAAATCTCACCTCCAGCATCCTTTCTGCACAGAGCTGCTGCTTGGCCATTGTTTGGTCTTTCAGCCAGTGGCACCTGAGGAATGGTGACCCCCAATGTGGCCTGCTTTTCCCTGGAGGAGGATGGGAGTGAGATTGCCTGTGCCTTGAAGGAAAATGGCTGGCGTCTTACCACCACCGTCTTGCATGTGGATCTAATATCGCATAACTTTGGGACAGCGGATCTGCTCAAGGCAGCAAGGTGGGACTTGAGATTGGTGACTCTCAGCAACTTGCTGTTGGCTGCAGATGGAGGGGCTGCCTTTCCTTTGGCTGCCCCTGCCAGGGACTGGTGGGAAAGGGGCTTCTGAAATGGGAGTCCCATTTTAAGACAAAATGTGCCTTAAAACAAACCAACATGATTTTATATTTTTGCGAAGTGATTTGAATTATCCTGCATGTGTATTTTGCCCACTTTTCTGGCATTTAAGGGAAAGTGTTTCTCCGGTTTGGAATGTTACAAAGGAAGCAGTGGTGCACACAGCACTGTACTGTTTGTTCTCTTGGAATCATGTACAGACCTTAAATGTAATTTATATGATTTTTGTATGCCATTTTCATTGAAGTATTTTGAGTTTAAAATAATGACCTAGTAATTTAACTGTTTACTTTACCCATCTGGGATGCTGCCTGATTGTATTTTGGTTGCTTGTGTTTGTAACGATGCAAGAGAGGTCCGTTCATTTCAGAGCTCCTGTGAGAAGAGGCCCGCGGGCAGCCTGCACGGGACACACAGACAGCGCCCGTGTGTGACTCCCACACCTGGTGTCTCCAGTGAAGCGCAACCGCATTAGCTTGGTTCCCTGCAGGTTGTGAGGGCGTCAGGCGTCAGGCCATGTGGGATGGGGTGGTGCTGGGTGGTGGTGATGTGGGCTGAACCCTTTGCAGCCTGGGCTGGACCAGAACCTGAGAATTCATGTGAATGTGGATGTACGTTGTTAAATAAATGATGGAAACAAGCTCCGTTACTTTCTCTGTTAAGGACTCGGGGGGTGAATTCATTGCTGATGACATGAAGTTGGTCTTTGGTTGTAAACCTCTTTCCTCCTGAGGCCCCAGGATCCCTATTTAGACTGGTAGCCTGATGCTGACCAGAATGCTGGGGCAGTGCGGTGGGGTGAGGCCATGAGGGGGAACGGACCTCCTTCACTACCTGCTCAGAGCTGTCTGCACCCTCTGAGTGTGGCCAGCTGGGCCAGAGTACACCTGGGCAGGGTCACTTGTGGGGGGGGGCGGGGCGGTCAGGGGAGAGGCACTGTAACAGCCACAATGTGGGTAAGGCCTGGGAGAGTTCCCTCCAGCCCGCAACGACCCCTGCTGCCCCAGGCCCAGGACCTGCCCCAACACGGCCTGGAGGTTTTCTGTGAGTACTGTAGTGGGCCCACAACCCAAGGGCCAGCTGGGGCTCTGGTGGAGATTTGCTTCCCACTGGCAGGCCATGGTTTTTTAGCCAGTAGCAGCACCTCTTCCCTGCTTCCGGGCTGATTGGGTGGGGCCAAGGGAGTGCATTTCTAACAGATGCCCTCCCAGAGGGTGCAGATGCTGTGGTCAGAGGACCCACTGAGAGCCACTTAACACTGAATTGATTGCTTACAACTGTCCAGCACCTGGGGCCATCCTGAACTTCAAGTCTATCCTGTACACCCCTTGCCCACTGCTTTATTTAGCACAATGCTGCTCAGGAGAGTCCCCGCCCGCCTCTACCACACACAACTAATGAAATGAAGTGTCGATGAGTATATCTGCAAACCAGGACTGACTCCACCCTGCTCTCCAGAGCAAAGTGATGTGATGGGGTAGGACTGGGAGCCTCAGCACATACTGGCCAGTGTGGGTCATCTATATAGGAAAGGTCAGGGTTGGATGCAGCTACTTATTTCCATTGACCTGAGGGAGGAACTTATCTCTAACTCGGTCCCCCTGATGGTTTAACTGGAGGCGCTCTTCCCTGCGTGTTCAGTCAGGAGGCCAGCCCTGCTGCAGTCGTGGCCACACGGTCCGAGACAGGAACCTGATGCTCAGACCACAACCCACGCAGAGGCAGCAGCAGGGATTCTGCAGAAGCGTGTCGGGAGCGTCTGTTGGCGGGGGTGGGGTGCTGAAAGTTCCAATTTGGAGTTGTTTTTTTATTTATTTATTTTTTTGGTTCACTGTGGCATTTATTTGTTACCACTCATTCTAATTGTAAAGTCTCAATTCATCTTGAGAGAGATTGAGCTTTTAAAATTGGTGCAATTGAACAAAAATCACCAAATTTTTTAGACTGGAAGACATACAGAACCATAAGACACACCTAGGTTTTAGAGGAAGAAAATAGGAAAAAAAATTTTGAAACAAAAAATGTAAACTATTTAATAACATAAATAACGTAGTCTGTGCCCCCTCTCCCCCCACCACCACCACAGTGAGCCAGGTAAGCTACCTTCGGACTATAAGACACATACCCCCTTGTCCTCCCAAATTTGGGAAGGTGTGCGTCTTACAGTCCAGAAAATACTGTAACTGAGTTGGGGTGTTCCAGAACAACCAGACTTGAATCTAATGTGGGTGATTCAGATAAATACCATTCATGTGGTCCACCCAGTGGTGTGCCTGTCCCTGCTCACCCCACAGGAGGGAGGTTTCCACAGCTACTGAACATCTCGCTTAAGTGTAGTTAGTTTAATCAAGTAGTACGAAGCCAGAAATACCTCGTGCACTTCCTGATAAACAGTGCTTCTTGAAACAGTCTGTAGGAGCAATGGCTAACTTCCTGGACTAATTTTAGGGTGTTTGATTAAATACTACAGTACATGACAGCTTCCCACTAAATCGGGAAAAGCCTCTTTGTTCTCTCACAGGAAAACACTTGAAATGTGCTCACTTCAGATTTACTTCAACATCGAGATTTGTGTTAGCTGTACTTGCGCAGTGTGATTTTATAACCGAAACATCTTACACAGACGTTGGTTCTAGGTGAGTTTCTTATGGGACCACTTAAAACCTTTTTTTCTTTTTTGAGATGAACTTTTAAGAAGGTTGTGTCATGATGAATTTACTTCAGAGTACTGTCTTGAAACCTGGCCAGTGCAAGTCACTGTGGCCTTTTCAGGGTCAGTCCTGCTGTCCCCTCACCTACTTTTTTCTCCCTCATCAGTGAGTCCTCATATGGCAGAGACTGTAAGTATTTTGTGGCCTTAGTGAGGGGGCTCTTAAAAGAGTAATACTTTATTTAGGTAGAAAAGACCTGGACTTGGGCTAATGGACACCTGCACCGAGGACATGAGCCTTGTTGTTGGGTGTTCACACTTAGGCCGATAGCGCGGTTCACAGTATTGTATTTGTACTATTGTTCCGGCGTTTGTGTAGTTACCGCACAGCTAGTGCATCCCTGTAATTCAGAGACACAGTGCGAAGTCCCTCCCGCACTCCTCTGCTCAGCCTCACTTCCCCTCCGAGTATAACCGTTACATTGGCTTCCTTTCTTAAAGATGTTATTTATTTATTTTTAGAGAGATGGGAAGGGGGGGAGAAAGAGGAGAGAAACATCGATGTGAGAAACATCAATTGCTTGCATCTACTACACGCCCCGACTCGAGATTAAACCTGCAACCCAGACATGTGCCCTTACTAGGAATCTAACCCATGAAATTTTGCTTTGTAGGATGACACCCAACCAACTGAGCCACAGCAGTCAGGGCTGTTACTGGCTCTTTATGGATCAGCCCAGTTTATTAGTGCATATATAAGTAAATATGCCTGTATGTTCTCATAGTTATTCCACTTTTACGTAAGTGGTAACCTGTACAAACTTTTCTGTCTTGCTTGTTCAGGTAATTGTGTATCTTGGGGGTCTTTGCCTGTCAGTGGGTGGGAGCTGGTCTGCAGGAGGAGTTCCTGGCAGTGGCCTTGCTGGTGAGTGGTAAGGTGGCAAGTGGTACCACAGTGCAACCCCCCACTCCCACGGGGCTCCGCTGCATGCATTGACACCAGTGATGCCTCGAAGTGTCACTTCCCCTAGCCCCCAGCCTGGAGCAGGGGAGCTGGGCAGGTGCAGGTGTGGAGAAGGCTGTGCATGGAGGGGACTGGGGAACACTAGGCTCAGTTCTAACATATGTTTTTTAAAAGACAGGGCAGGTTAGTATTTTAAATCATTAGTATTGTTTTTTCCCACAATTCGTCCTGTTCACTTTTCCAGTCTGAAGTGTTAAAGGTTTAATGAAAAGTTGTCCAGAGACAGAGAGATAGATTAAAATCATCTCTTGGGTGTTGGAAGGCCTTGGGGGCTTGTGCAGAGAAGGGAAAGTTACCCAGAGGAGGGAAGGAACCAAATGAATGCTCCTCTGGAACCCCAGAAGGCAGCTGCAACACCCCTCCTGGTAATAAGGTCCTGTGCCATGTACCGCTGTGCCTGCCAGCGACCTACATTCAGATGAGCTGGGGTGCCTGCTTTCATGATCTTGCTCAGGTCTCAATCAAGACAGGAAGGGAGAGTGTGTCCAGACAGGAAAAAGAATCCAGGGAAGAAAGGCACCCCACCCCTCTGCTTCAGCTGCCCCATCTGTGTCAGATGTGCTCGTTTCTCTCAAGAACTTAACGGTGATGGTACAGTGAATTTCACAGTGCTCTCCCCTCATTCCCAATGACTTACCTATGAAGCACTTATTATATTTTAGTATCTGTTTAATATGGCTTTCCTAGGGTTTTAACAATCATCTATTATCACTTTTCAAATTGCATTTTTAAGTTTTGTCTGCTCTCTGTGGGCTCTTTACTTGGAAAATTGCTCTAAAGCCACCTCTTCAGGAGAAAGCTATTCTAAACGAATAAGAATGTGAAATTGTACAGTTTTGTTAAGAAAATTCAGCACTACTTTAAGATACACAAAATAATTCAAATTAGGTTACAGGAGCCAAGGAAGACTGAAGAAACTGATGTATAAAATTGAAAGATGGTTTTAGAGTTCAAGAGGCATCTTCCTCTCAGGTTTCCATTCTTAATTTGCTTGGCAGCTTTTCCCTTAATGCTAAGGTGCACCTCACCTATGGCACTGGTTAGTCTAAAAGACCTTTACAGGCTGCATTCCAGCCAGCACGTAACCTGAAGGGAGGGCAATGGGCTGTGCCACACCTGGCTGTTACCCTGTTTCCAGTCTCCCATGTGCTGCACCCTTGCACTTCTCCCTGAGGAGATGCCCAGCATTTTGCAACAAGGAGTTAGTCCTGGGCCCCAGGACAGGCACTTCCCTTTTCTTCAGGTGGAGATCTCAGGGCTCACTTAGGCTTCGTTGGTTACCTTAAAGAACACTGAATGACCACTTTGTAAATAGTTCATGCTGTAATTTACTTCCAGAAAACTTACCCATTCTAAGTGTACAATTCAGTGATTTTTTTAGTAAGTTTGTGGAGTACACAGCTTTCATCCCGGTCATAGTGTAAACATTTCTGTTGCCTCACAGAGACTGCTCATGCTTGTCCACCATGGAAATCTGTTCTGCTTCCATCTTGATGGGTTTGCTTTTTCTGGACATTTCACATACATGGATTATTATACAGTACGTAGCATTTTGCTTCTGGGTCTCTCACTTGGCAGAATGTTTTTGAAGTTCATCCATGTTGTAGAATGTGTCATGTTCATTTTATTGCTGAGTAGTATTCCATTTACTGTATATCCATACACAGTTCACTGATGCGCAGTTTATCAGTTTGTCCTTGGAAGACGTGGACTCACCCAGGTTCGGACTGCTATTGTGATAGCGCCGCTGTGAACACCTGCATTATGTTCACTTTAGGTTTGTTTTCATTTCTGTCGTGTGGATTGCTAGGAGCGGGGTTTCTGGGCTGCACAGTAAATCACTGATCTTTTTAAGAAATTTCCAAACTATTTTCCAAAGTAGTTTCACCCTTTTACCTTCGTACCAGCAATGAATGAGGGCTCCGGTTTCTCCTTGTCCTCACCAGCACTTGATCATCTTTGTTTTGTTTTAATTAGAGCCAGCCCCTTTTAAGAATATCAGGAGAAAACATTACTTAGATGGAGTGACTGAGGTCGCAGCCAAGTTCTATGAATGGTTTAATAATTCTCATCAAATGACCTTTACTTACTTGTTCATACAGCTTTTCAACAAATATGTCTAAAATGTGTACTGTTGGCTGGATTTGGTGTCGAGCAAGATGGGAAATACCACCCCCACTTTCTCCTGAAGAAGGCCACTAAACAAGGGGTGTTGCGTTGGCTGAGTGACACGCCTTGGGCAGAGCCCTGCTGTAGCAACTGACAAGGGTCACACAGGTGTCATCAAATCAGGATCCTGCATGTGCAAGTGACAAAGGACAGAGACTGTCTCCTCTGTTGTGGACACACTGAGGGGATCTGGGAGTGCAGGTGGCTGGCGTCTTTCCTGGGAGGCAGGGCTCTCCTCCACTTCAAAAATATTCTGCCAAGTGAGAAAAGCCAGAAGCAAAATGCTACATACTGTATAATCCATGTATGTGAAATGTCCAGAAAAGACAAGCCCATCAAGATGGAAGCAGAGCATATTTCCGTGGCGGACAAGCATGGGCAATCTCTGTGAGGCTGCTCTGCTCTGAATGTTCTATGCTCCGAATGGGATGAAAAGAGTTCTGTGCCTTTCCTGGGCCTCAGAACAGGTCGGCAAGGCCCTGCCTACCCTGGGGCTCCAAACCCCAGGAGCTGTCTGTGAACATGGGTGGGAAAAATCACCTTCATTTTCACTAACCTCTAACTGAAATGCAGTATTTCCTTTTATTGTAAATGTAGGGGAAGGCCACCATAGATGTGTACGTGGTACTCATGCGTGGTCACCAGTAAAAATCAGTCATGTTGCAAGTATGGCAAATCTTTTGATGTTTTGTTCACTCACCACCACTCCAACAGTTCACTCATTTATCCGGCCTGCTGCCAAATCTTGTTGCTGAGTTAATACAGAAGCACATATAGTACATCATTATTTTGGTTTTTAAACATCTTTGATAATTTCAATATAGATGTTTTCTTTGTAATTTGAATGTTTCATTTTCTGCATTAAAAATGTATTCTGAGAAGGAATCCAAGTGCACAGGGGTCTGTTGGTGGTGCAGAAAATGTGTGGGTAATATGGCCCAGAACCTTGCTCCTCTGGGTGCAGTCCTCTCCTGTTTGACCACCTTTCCCACCCACACCCTAGCCGTCCAGCTGCTCAGGGCCAAGTGAGATGGAAGGGTGAGTGGAGGGGTGCTGACACCAACCACCTTCCTTTCTCATTCTGTTTTAAAAGGGCATGTCCAGAAGAAACAGCAACACAGAAATGCAGCCACAGCTTCCTGGCTGAACAGGAGCACAAACCAATTACATGTTTTTGTTTTTTAATTTATTTTTAGGAAGGGAAAGGGAGGGAGAAACAGGGGCATAGAAACATCAATGTGTCGTTACCTCTTGCGTTCCCCTTCCTGGGGACCTGGCCTGCAACCCAGGCATGTGCTCCTGACTGGGAATTGAACTGGTGACCCTTTGGTTCACAGGGCAGGCGGGGCTCAATCCACTGAGCCACACAGCCAGGTCCAATTCTATATTTTTTTTTAAGTAAATACCAATATTGTTGCCTCCTCACATCTACTGCATGCATGGGTCCCTACAACATCAGAGATGTTCTCTCTGTGCCCCTGGTGGCCCTGGGGACATGGAGACTTGGGCTCCTGGTGGCTCCATTGGCAAGGCCCATGTCTTCCCAGGGAGAGTGAGCTTTTTGTTGTCTTTCCCACCCCCCAGGTAACTGTTCTTCAAGTTTTAATTGTTATCAAATAAGGGTAAAGTTATAGTTAGAATAACTTTCAGTATATGTTTCATGAGCATAAGATGAACTTCAGATTTCTTTCCTACAAAATGCAGTTTGCCATGTTCATGTGGTGCAGCCGTGGTAAGAGCTGGGTGCATCATGCACGTCCCACACACGTGTGTTCATGGCACAGGTCTTGTTCTCTTCATAAATCTCATTAACTATACCTTGGACTTTTCTTTGCTAAAATAACCTAGCATAAACACCTGGTATGTGCAAGAAAACTGGGGTGCTTATTAGAAAGGCTCTGGTTTTGACCCACTGAGGTTAGCACAGTTATTTAGAATAGCACTTAGAGATCTGATTACGGGGGATGCTCTGTTCCAAATGCAAACATGCGCTGCTGCTGATTGGGCCACAGGAATCACAATGAGACTCTCTCCAAACTGGTACAAGGTGAAATCACTAGATTATTGGTGACAAAGGCTGATGGTGGCCTGCTATGTGCCCCTGCAGGGGTCTCGCAGGGAGTAGCAGGCCCACCAGACAGAGGCAGCAGCAAAGCCTATTCTCCGCCTTCCCTGAAGTGAACGTAGCACAGCCCTGGACAGGAGTGGGCACTTTAAGGAATTGGTCTTTAGTCACCAAATGTGCCTCTAAAAATTCCCACAACTGAGAATCATCTAAAAAGTTCATCTGTAAAGTCCCTTTCCCAGTAGCCTGTAATGGCTTTTTCACTCAAACATGCAGGCATAGGCAACATAGGCAGTTTGCTTATGCAAGAAAAAAATCATAGAACTGGGAAATCCTTCTGACTGTTAAAAAAAAATCCTACCAAAAGCATGAATGTCCAGGCCACAAGATTAATGATCTCAAGATAGAGGAGGACGGAAGAAAGAAGCTGGTGGTGAAGATTGATTTTTATGGGGACAAGAAGCCAGTCTTACCATGTGTGATTAGCTGTGCAGGCAGGAACCTTGTGCCCTTCAGATCCAGTGGGAGCGGCCTGAGCAGGAAGCTGGTCCCCAGGCCTACGGGGATCCTCAGCCTCCCCCATCCCAGGATCTTCAACAAAAAGTGATACAACTAGAGGCCACTAGCAAATGAATTCTAATTAATTCACTGAGCTCCTTATGTAGCTTCTCTCCTGAAAAATAATTTTAGTTTACAGCCAAAAAAGGGTAGGAGAGGTATTTCAAGCACCAATTTAACCAAAGGGGGACATAAATACAAATAAGAACAACAGAAAAGTGTGTGTCCCAGGTGCCCCTTGAATGAGAACCACAGGTGGTAGTTGATCCCCACTGCAAAAGTGGGTTCATAGGGTCGGGGGAGAAGCCTTCAGGGCAAGGATTTTCTCCCTCTTTTATTCACTGTTGTGTCCACAGCATAGAGTAGGTGGGGGCTGGGGTGACTTCTAAGCTGGAGCTCTTCTGGGCAGGGTCTTTAAACCAGGATCTGGGACAGAGCCACTGGACATACCAAAGTGAAGAGGAGGCCGCTCCCCTGTGATGCTCAGTATGGTCTCTGGGAAGGTGTTGAAAGACTTGTCTGCTCAATCAAGTGTCCGGACAGGCTGTAGTGAGGACCCAGACATTCATCTCACACCTACTTTCTGTAAGATGTCACTTCAGGATGTGTTCCAGCAAACTAGGGGAGGAAATCAAGAGAAAGATGACACAGGGTCTAGGAAAAGTAGTAAGAAGGCTTCCTAAAATTCGTTGCTCAAATTTCCTAGCTCAGAGTAGCTGCTGTCTCCCTCCCCTCCCCGCCTCTTTCCTCCTTCCTCCCCTTTTGCCTTGAGGCTCTAAGAGGCCTGACACCACACATACTCACACACTATTCACCCCAAGAAGTATAGTTCTTTGCTTTTCTTTCTGGAAACCATCATGGTGAATTTCTGGTAAGTGAAATTCTTCTCCCCATCTAGATTTTTTTGAGTACTAAGCTATTTCTAAATGTTTGCTATTTTAATGTTGCAGTGAACTTACTGCACACAGAACACTGACCTGCACCACACCTGGCATAATACAAGGCTGTTCTTGTCACCTTCTTGTTGAGCCAGCATGTTCTGTATGTAGCCCCCCTTTCTCTGTGCCCACTTTTATTTGCCTCTACAGTCATGTCTTTTCTGATACCCATTGGCTTTCCTCTGACACAGATTGACTCCTCACAATATCCACGCCTATAGATGGAAGCCGGGAGAACAAAGTCTCATGTTTCACCAGAAACCCCTTTCTTCTGGACTTGAAGCACAGCTAAGTAGTAAATTTGTTACACCCAAGACCTTGTGGCTACAGATCTTGGTCATGGTGTGCATGGGTCGAAATGACGTTGCATTGTTGAAAACAACCCTAAGATAAATACCATGAAGTTGAAGTATTGAGACTTTCAAGGTGACCGCCCCACACCAAGGAGAAATCTCTGTATTAGCCTTCAGTCTGATTTAAAAGTAGAATGCCAGCACGGATATGTGACAAAATGGGGCGAATGGTGAGTGCTGGCATTCATGAGAGATTAACCCTTTAGTGACTCATGTCCACACGGGCCGGAAGTGTTCGAGGTGCTCCTCTGGCAAATATCCTCCACCCAGTCCGGCCTGCTCGGGAAGGAGATGTGAAGATTGATTAAAACACAAAGCAAAAAAGAGCGTGGCTGTGACTGTTGAATACAATGGGAATTAAGGCCAAAAGTACTCAGAGCTGTTTACACTCCAAGCATGGTAGATAAGTACACAAAGCAACAACTCCTGAGACTAAACAGCCACAGTGGAAGCAGTAAATTTATAAGCAAGCAAACAGAGGACCATCCACGTGGCACCTTGATGCACGACACAATAATTAGTGTGGAGAGAAACAGGTTTTTATTTTCTGGGGTGAAACCTCAGAGGGGCTGAGAGCACTTATCCTTGGAGCCCTGTTCTTCCCCGAGAACAAGTGTAACAGGGTGCAGCCAGGAAGGGGGCCCCAAATATGGATTTGGAATGGGGTCCAGAACTCAAGGTGTTCAGGAAATATTAGTATGTCCTCACTCCCCCCGCCCACCACAGGTGTGAGTTGGGGGAAGGGACACATGGAGCAGGGCCATAGAGAGCTGTTTTGCATAGCAACAGCTCTGCAGCTAACCTCTGGTGTGGTCATTTAACATATCTATAACCTTTAACTGGTTTCATAGATATGTTAAATAGCTGTGGCCATGCTCTGAGTTAGGGGAATGGAAGTAACTTCCCCACCAAGATGTAACTGGGGGCAGGTCCACCGAGTTACAGTGCCTGTGTGCCTGTGTGGGATCCTGGAGAAGATTGACTCCATGACATAGGGCTACACCTGCCCAGACCCACAATGGCAGCCCAGTGAAGCTTGAAGGATATGGGAGTACTGGCAAATATGGTCAATTGTGAGAGGAGTCAGAAGTGGGGCTGCAGAGGAAGATTGGTGCGGGGATTTAAACCCAGAAATGGCAGCCACTGAGAGAGGACCACTCCGCTGTGGCACTGCAGAGAACCATGTGGCTTTGCCAGAATGGGGACTCCCGCGGCCCTGGGAGGGAGAACCACATGGTTTTGGCAGAGTGGGGATTCCCACGGCCATTGTGCTGAAAGGACCACGTGACTGTGGACATGTAAGAGCCACATGGCTTTGTCAGAGTGGGGACCCCTGCAGCTTCAGGCAGGGGTGTAGGAGGGTGCAGCCAGGGGACCCCCAAAAGAAGGATTCGTAATGGGGTCCAGAACTCAAGGTGTCCAGGAAATATTAGAAAGATATATAGGATGTCCTCACCCTCCACCACAGGTGTGATTTGGGGGAAGGGACACATGGAGCAGGGCCATTGAGAGCTGTTTTGCACAGCAACAGCTTTGCAGCTAACCTCTGGTGTGGTCGTTTAATACAACTATAACCTTTAACTGGTTGCACAGATATATTAAATAGCTGTGGCCATGCTCTGAGCCAGGGGGATGGAAGTAACTTCCCCACCAAGATATAACTGGGAGGCAACTCTCTCTAGTTACAGCGCCTGCATGAGAGCTTGGAGATGATTGGCTCCATGACATGGGCCCACCCCTGCCCAGACTCATGATGGCAGCCCGGTAAAGTTGGAAGGATATGGGAGTGCTGGCAAGTGTAGCTGATTGTGGGAGGAGTCGGAAATGGGGCTGCAGAGGAAGATTGGTGCGGGGATTTAAACCCAGACTCAGCAGCCATTGAAGAGAGGACCATGAGGCTGTGGCAATGAGGAGAATCAAGTGCTTTTGTCAGAGTGGGGCGTCCCCCCCGCAGCCATGAGAAGAATCATCATGTGCCTTTAGCAAAGAATCACCACGCAGCTTCAGCAGAGAACCGCTACGTGGCTTTAGCTAGAGCTCCCGGCAACACAGCGGATGGTGCTGGGAACCGAGGGAGGCCTACCAGCTGAGCATGATTACTGGGAAGAACCAGGAGCTGCCTGAGCCAAGGACTTCTATTTCTTTCCCTGAGATACAGTACCCCAGACCAGGCAAAGGGGTCAAGGAAGGACTGTGTGTGTTTGTGGGTGTTTTAAGGGACTTTGGGATTTTGATGAAGACATTAAGTCATTACTCTTAAGTCTGTATAACTTGAATAAATAATTCCTTTCCTTTTCACCAATCTCTAACATGGAGAGCTATAATTCTCTGGCAAGGGGCACAGTAGAGCTAGTACAGGGGGACCCCAGGAAAAGGGAGGGTCCATTCGGTAGCATTGTGGGACCCTCTTCCCTGGTGGTCAATCAGGGAAAATCATGGGAGACCACGTGTGCAGTAGCTTTAAAGTAATACTACTTGTACATGCGCAGTAAAGCCCACCAAAACTAGCCAGGAAGGATCTGCCCTATAAGAATAGAGTCCCTCCAGCCCATAAGGTCAATCTCTGCTTGGAGTTGGCCTGCCCCCATGTTCTCTGGTATAAACTCTGGGTGTTTGGTTCAATCCTTTGTCCCGATCACCAAGAACCTGGTTACCTGTGCCCACCTGTGACAGGGAGAACCACCATCTGGCTTTAGCAGAGATTCCGGCGACACGGCTGATGGTGCCGGGAACCGAGGGAGGCCTACCAACCGAGACGGATTACTGGGAAGAACTGGGGGCTGCCTGAACCATGGACTTCTATTTCCCTGAGATACAGTACCCCAGACTGGGCAAAGGGGGAAAGGAAGGACTGTGTGTGTTTGTGGGTGTTTTAAGGGACTTTGGGATTTTGATGAAGACATTAGGTCACTACTTTAAGTTTGTACAGCATTAATAAACATTTCCTTTCCTTTTCACGAATCTCTGGCATTGAGAGACGTCTTTCCTCTGGTGGTGGACATAACGAACATGGGGGGTTCCTTTTGGGTAATAGTATATCATCCCAGCCCCCCCACCCCGCCCTTGTTGTTCTGTAGCACAAGCGCTTCCCTTGCTTCCAAAAAGACTAAAAGCCAAAGCCAAGCCCAATAATTCCCCATATCCTTACCTTAAGCCGCCTGCACAAACAGTTCTCCAGTCCTTCTGGAAAGTACCTTGGTTGGTTTCAGAGTCACCATCCTCTCTCAACAGCTCTCTCCTTCAGGAGCTGGGGTACGTTGTCCTCAGCCTCCATATTATAGTCCAGGAATACATGTGCTGTGTTACACAGGATCATAGCGAAGTCCAGGAAAGGCACAAGTCCCAAGAAAGTGGCCTCTCTGTATGTCCCAAGTCTCAAGAATCCAGAGAGAGCCTAGGTCTGCGAGGCAGCAGATCAGCATCTTGCAAGGCAGGGTCCTTGGTGGCTTCAGCGTTCGCTAGAGCGGGCATGGACAGAGCAGCAGCATGCAGTTCTGCCCTTTACTACAGCAGGCCGGATGGCCGAATCCTGGCTACAAATTGCCTAGCTGCCACATCATGGCTCTTCTCTACACTCACTCCACCGCATGGCTCCTATCTCACTACCGGCCGCATGGCCGAATCTCCCTCATCTGGCTGCCCCTTCACTGCAGATCAGCACCGATGTTACTGCTCTCGCAACCCTCATGGCAGACCAGCCTCTCTTTGCCTGCCCTTAGTTTAAAACCTGACCCAGAGCTTCCTATGTGACCTCCTGTGCAGCTTCTCCCACAATGAACTACATTTGCATTTCCTGTATTGTTTACATTCTCTTGGCTGCCATCTTTTGTCAGGGCAAGACTCACTCAGTGATGCAGGGGGAACCGCCTTTCTGCCTCTTGCGCAGGTGCTATACAAACCCGTAGCTATGTCACTAGTCAGCATACATTCTTTTTTTTTAAGATTTTATGTATTTATTTATTTATTTTTAGAGAGGGGAAGGGAGGGAGAAAACGAGGGAGAGAAACATCAATGTGTGCTTGCCTCTCATGCACCCTCTACCGGGGACCTGGCCTGCAACCCAGACATGTGCCCTGACTGGGAATCAAACCAGCAACCCTTTGGTTCTCAGACTGGTACTCAGTCCACTGAGCCACACCAGCCAGTGCTTCATCATACATTCTGAAAATCACATACACACCTTTTGCCCTGGGGCCGTAGTACAGCTATTATCTAGCGACCAGCTTGCCATTGTTTTGCAAAGTATCTTAACTGCCTATCATCCGCTCCCCGCATCCCCAACCAAGGTCTATGGGGGTCTTGAGGATCTCTCACTAAGTGTTCCATTTCAAATGCAATCCTCAGAAATTGAGAGAACAAGTCCGAAGATGCATGATGAATAACGGACAGACTGAGCTCTCTGTCCCCTAGGCATACCAGTTAGTCTTTCTTAGGGCATATTTCAATAATCAGTAATGTAGTTGAGAGCAAAATGAAACTCACCTACACTTAGGTTAAATCTGGCATTTCTTTAGTGTTTTTTCCCTTCCCTTCCCTCCCTCCCTCTCTCCCTCCCTTCCTCCCTTCCTCCCTCCCTTCCTTCCTTCCTTCCCTTTTCCCCCAGGTATGGGTCTGGCCCTGGATCAAAAACTTGGTGTCTATACCATTTTTAATAGGACACTGATGAAATTGGGATGAGACTGATGAGCTTCCATAGAAGAAACCTCTAGAGTTACATTATCTCACCTCACTCTCACCAGAACCCCTACAAGGAGGGGGTTCTGTTCACACTCTGCAGCCGGGGGAACTGAAACCCAAAGGAATTACAACCCAATGCCAGTTTAGTAAGAAGCAGGCATTTGAACTAGGGCTGTGACACCTTTTGGGGAGTGGGAACAGGCATGCAGGTGCCTGGCCTGGGGTTCAACACTTGCAGTGACATCCAGAGTGCCTGGGTGGCTACTGGCCCTTCCCACCAGAGGCTAAGGGCCACTGCTGGGGGTGGGGCAAGGACTCCTCCTGGCCTTGGGGCTCAGGGTCCAGTGGGGGCACAGTGAGGTGCAAGGTCTGAGGGTAGGGCATGGGGTCTTGGGGATGCAGCACCTAGTCTGAGGTGGGGCACAGAGCATCCTCCTGAGGTGACTGCCCCACCCCACCACTACTCTTGTCAACTGGCCTCAGAGCTTTCAGGAAGGGTGAGTAAGGAGGGGCCCAAGTGCTGGTCCATGCATGGGCTCGAGGGGGCGCTTGGCTGAGGGACTTCCCTGGCTCCAGCACAGATTGTTGTGGCCCTCAGAAAAGGCTCTGCACAGGTTGCATCCCCAAGAATGAGTCCCACTACAGGGTCCCTGGCTGTAGAGATTTGGTCTCATTTATTTTCTCTCCATCAGTTACGTAATGTTAATTTAACTGGAAACTCACACACTAAAGAAAATGGAACTTATGATTTTATTGCCACCAAAGTGGGGAAGCTTATTTTTTGCTTTTTAAATACTGTAAAATCACTTTTTTTTAAAGATTTTATTTATTTATTTTTAGAGAGGGAAAGGAGAAAGAGAGAGAGAGAGAGAGAGAAACATCAGTGTGCGGTTGCTGGGGGACATGGCCTGCAACCTAGGCATGTGCCCTGACTGGGAATTGAACCTGTGATGCCTGGTTCGCAGCCTGCACTCAATCCACTGAGCTACACCATCCAGGGCGTAAAATCACTTTTTAAACACCAAACTGAAAGCTTGTTATTGTGGCATGTACCACAACCATTAGTTTTGTCATTTTAATTGCTCTTTATAATTTTGCATTTGTATGCTCCACTTAATAGAGTTCCCATTAGCCACAGTATTCTTGAATGCAAGAAATAAATCTTTTAGGAAGTTATTTTAGAACACACAAGTAGCAAAGTACAATATGGTGGGGGTGGGGGAAAGCAGAGAAAGAGTTAAATTGCCTACTAGAAGTTTGCTGAACAACCTTCTAGCAACCTTCCCCCTTTATCTAGGAGAATCTTAGATAAAATTCTCCAAATATCAAAAACAGTGGGTACTTAAGATAAATACCTATATTCTCCTGTTAAAAAAAATCTTATTTTTAAAATGCCCAGATATAAATCTAGTTTTTAAAATTTAACTTCTCAGCCCTGGCTGGTGTGGCTGAGTGGACTGAGTGCCCAGCCTGCAAAGCAAAGGGTTGCTGGTTTGATTCCCAGTCAGGGCATGTGCCTGGGTTGCGGGCCAGGTTCCCAGGAGGGGGCATGCAAGAGGCAACCACACATTGATGTTTCTTTACCTCTCTTTCTCCTTCCCTTTCCCTCTCTCTAAAGATAAATAAATAAAATCTTTAAAAACTTTTTCCATAGTTTAACTTCTCAGATTTTTAAAAGCTATCTCTAGGAGGATTGTTTTTAAAAGTTAATTGCCTGAGCGGGAGAACCAGAGAAGTCTGGTTAAAGTGAAAATAAATCAATGAAAAAACTGGCAGGAGTACCCCTTGCTGGAGAATCAGTTAGTATTCATTTTATGTTCTATTTTTCAAACAGGAGTGGAGACAAATAAAATAAAGTAGTGGGCATGTGCAGTGCATCTCAGAGCCCAGAACGGGGCTTCTTTTGGGTTTCAGGAACGTTCGTGAAGGCTCTCCTGATACTGGGTGGCAGGCAGCCCACTGGCAGGACACTTGGGATACAAAACACATTCCTGCCCTGGGAGTCATGGGTTGGAGACATCACCTGCTGGAGGATGGAACTAAGATAGGGCTGTGTGCTATTAGGCCTAGTGGGAAGTTAAAGAAGGACTTTCATATCCTGCTGGTGTCCCAGTCACTTCAGAAAACTATCTGGCAGTTCCTTAGAAAGTTTAACATATACCTACCATGTTGATCCAAAAGTTCTCCTCCTGGTTATTTGCCCAGGAGAAATAAAAATATTTGTCTACTCACAAACATATTTGTGAGTATTCCCTGAACATTGTGCAGGAATGTTTATCGCAGCTTATTTCCAGTATCCAAACATGGGAAACCACCCAAATGTCCACTGATGGGTGAAAGAAAGCAACCATATGATGGAATTGTGCTCAGCATAGAAATTAACAACACATGGACACACACAAGTGTGGCTGAGTCTCAGAAACATATGCTGAGCAAGAGGGACCAAACGCAGAGTGGTGCCTATGGCATGACTGCTTGTGAAGGCCTAAAACAGGCAGTACTAACTGGCAGTGACAGGAAGCCTCAGGAAGTGGGTGCAGGTGCAGACTTTTTCGAATGAGAGAAATGTTCTTTAGCTTGAATAAGGTTACATGGGTGTGTGTGTGCATTTGTCAGAATTCACCAAATTAGACACTTCGCGTTCATACTTAGAAGTAACACTTTTTAAGAAAAATACCAAGCCCTGCCTGGTGTGACTCAGGGGGTTGAGTTTTGTCCTGCCAAGTGGAAAGTTGTGGGTTTGATTCCCAGTCAGGGCACAAGCCTTGGTTGTGGGTTCAGTCCCCAGTCCCATACATGCCCATGTATGACAGGCAACCGATAGATGTTTCTCTTTCACATTAATATTTCTCTCTCTCTCCATCTCCCTTCCTTCCCCACTCTTTAAGGTCAATACACATGTCCTCAGGTGAGGAAAAAAAAGAGGAAAGAAAAAAAAATACCAAAAACACTTTTAGTGTTTTTAAACACAGATGCTAATACTTACCAATCATAAAATTTACAGAAGGCCAGTATACTTACTGCATTTGACTGCAATTAAAAAATCTTTATGCAGTCATGTGGGTGGAAACACAGTTTCAAGCTTGGAAGGAGGGAAAAAGGGCAGGCTAGTCAGTGGACATGTGAGGTGAGCCCAGCCTCAACTGCCACATGACTGTGATTTTGTGAGAGACCCTGACCCCAGTCCACCCCAGTTTCATGAATAGAACGGGTGAATGTGGTGGTTGTAACTGCTCTCTAGGGTGGGTTTTTGCAAAGCACAGTAGAATGGAAGTAACCAGATGAGATATTTGGCTTTGGCACAGAAGGATGGTGAGCTGGGGTTTGAGTTGCCCTGTTCTACCCCTAGACACCAGAGACCCTCCACTACTCACTTCTCCCAATTACAGTCCTGAGCACCCTCTGGGTGGGGCCCGCCCAGCTGCAGAACCACACTGGTTGTCCCTGGGTCCTGCTCTGGATCCTCCCTGCCACTGTGGAGGTGACTGAACAGGTGCAGCCTTGGGATAACTCAAGTCTGTGTTCCTGACACTATGAAAGGGCAAACTCAAACATTAGGGTTTGGAGTAAAAAATGGTTTATTAACAGGAAAAGCACCAACTGAGAAGATAGGAGACTTAGTGATGCCTCAAACCTATCTTGCTCACCAGACCAGGCCAAGGGTTTTTAAGGGGTTGCTGATGAGAAAAGTTTCAACTAGAGGCCCTTGGAACTTGGCTATTTACAGTAAAGGGGAGTCAAGGCCAGATCTTCCTGGACAATGAACCCTATAAATAGCCAAGTTTCAAGGTCTTCTAATTGAAACTTTTCTCATCAGCACTGCCTGTACCTGTTCCCCAACCCCTTAAAAACCCCTGGACTGGTCCAGTGAGCAAGATGAGTTTGAGGCATCACTGTCTTCTTCTCGGTTGGTGCTTTTCCTGTTAATAAACCATTTTTTACTCCAAACCCTAATGTTTGAGTTTGCCCTTTCATAGTGTCAGGAACACAGACTTGAGTTATCCCAAGGCTGCACCTGTTCAGTCACCTCCACAGTGGCAGGGAGGATCCAGAGCAGGACCCAGGGGCAACCAGTGTGGTTCTGCAGCTGGGCGGGCCCCACCCAGAGGGTGCTCAGGACTGTAATTGGGAGAAGTGAGTAGTGGAGGGTCTCTGGTGTCTAGGGGTGGAAAACGGCAACTCAGTGTAGAGAGATGCCTGTTGGCATTCAGACAAAGGGATTGACCAAGTCTGTTGGTTCTTCAAGCTTAGAGTTCAGGGGAATACACTTGGGCTAGAAATACACATTTGGGAGCCTTCGGCACATACATGGCAAGCCAATCTGTAACAGCGGAGGGATGTCACCAAGGGAGCTAAGTGCAGAGTAAAAATAGAAGAGGCTTGAGAGTAGCCATGGAGCTCTCCACATATTTGGGCCCATCAGATGGTAGGAGTAGGGCTACGAATATGGCCTGTCAGGGGCTGCTGTGGGACTCAGCTACCCGCTCTCTGTGTGGGAGTCAGGAGGAGCAGCCACTGCAGGTCTTGACAAGAGACATTTGGGTTCTTGACAAAGGAGGCAGAAGGCTCAAGAGCAAATTGGAAGGGGAAAAGGAAGAGAGACTAATGATCAAGGTGTTTGGTGACCCTCTAATCCTTTTTTTTAAGTATATTTTATTCATTATTGCTATTAGTTTTCCCAATTTCCCCCCCTACATTCCCCTCTGCCCTGAACCCCCCAACCCTCCAGCCTTACCCGCCTTGGTTCATGTCCATGTGTTGTACATGTAAGTTCTTTGACTTCTCTGTTTCCTATGCCATACTTAACAATTCCCTATTTTATGCTTACCAATTATGCTTCTTATTCCCTGTACCTTTCCCCCCTATTCTTCCTCTCCATCTCCCCACTGAAAACCCTATATGTGATGTCCGTTTCTTTGATTCTGATCCTGTTCTAGTTGTTTGCTTAGTTTTTGTTTTTAGGTTCAGTTTTTACTAGTTATGGATTTGCCATTTTACTGTTCATAGTTTTGATATTCTATTTCTTAGATGTCTCTTTTTAAAATTTTATTTTACTTCTTGTTCAAGTACAATTTTCTGTCTTTTACTCCCATCCCAGCCCACCCACCCATCCCTCCCCAACTCCCTCCCATTTCCAACCCCCCTAGTTTTTGTCCATGTGTCCTTTATATTTGTTCTTGTAAACCCTTCCCTCTTTCCCCTGAAATTCCCTCTCCTCTGGTCACTGTCAGCCTGTTCTCTATTTCAGTGTCTTTGGTTATATTTTGCTTGTTTGTTTGTTTTGTCGTTTAGGTTCCTGTTAAAAGTGAGATCATTTGGTATTTGTCTTTCACCACCTGGCTTATTTCGCTTAGCATAATGCTTTCCAGTTCCATCCATGCTGTTGCAAAGGGTAGGACCTCCTTCTTTCTTTCTGCTGCATAGAATTCCATTGTGTAAATGTACCAGAGTTTTTGATCCACTCATTTACTGATGGGCACTTAGGTTGCTTCCAGCACTTGGCTATTGTAAATTGTGCTGCTATGAACATTGGATGCATAGGTTCTTTTGAATTGGTGTTTCAGGGTTCTTAGGATATAATCCTAGCAGTGGAATTGCTGGGTCAAAAGGAAGATCCATTTTGAGTTTTCGGAGAAAATCCATACTGTTTTCTGTAGTGGTTGTACCAGTCTGCAATCCCACCAACAGTGCACTAGGGTTCCCTTTTCTCCACAACCTCTCCAACACTTGTTTGTTGCTTTGTTTATGATGGTCATTCTGACTGGTGTGAAGTGGATCTCATTGTGGTTTTAATTTGCATCTCTCTGATAGCTAGCGATGTTGAGCATCTTTTCATGTGTCTCTGGATTCTCTGTATGTCCTCCTTGGAGACATGTCTGTTTAAGTCCTTTGCCCATTTTTTAAATTGGGTTGCTTGTCTTAGCGTGGAGTTGTGTAAGTTGTTTATATATTTTGGAGATCAAACCCTTGTCTGAGGTATCATTGGCAAATATGTTTTCCCATACAGTTGGTTCTCTTTTCATTTTAATAGTCTTTTCTTTAGCCATGCTCCAGCTGCGGCAGAAGCTTCTCCATCTTGGACATCTGTGATGAGGTGGAAGACTCCTTCTCTGATAATCAATCATCTCAAGGGCGACGACCCCAAGAGGGAGGTGGACCATGATTTCGACTTCTCTTTTCACCACTGGACAGTTCCACTCCTACTGGCAGCCACGTGTGTCCTCCCATCGAGCTCTCGGACAGCATCGACTGCATCTTGGGGATCTTCAAACTCAACGAAAGCAAAGCTGTGAGGGTTTCTAGCAACCCGCACACTCCAGAGTGGTCTGTATAGCCAAAAGCTCGTCTCAATTCAATGTTGTTACCGTTGTTTCCAAGATTACCTACATAAACCTTACCATCCAATGGACAGGAATCACGATGCTTTTTGAGATCTTGAATTAGGGACGTGGTGGTAGGCCTGGTCTTCTGCTCTCCTCCGCCTGGCTCCCACAGTTGCTGTCCCCTGCTCAGCATCCACGAAATGACCTAGTTTTGCTTTCTGAAATAACATGTGCCTGAGAACTACTTTATATGTGTTGGGAATTAGGTGTGATGACAACTGTGGGTGCACAGCTCCTAAGTGGCCCCCCCACCATGATCCCCTTTCCTGTGTTCACACCTCTACACAAGCTCTTCCTTGTGAGCATGCGCGGGACATGGCGTTTGCTTATACCTTGTATAAGACTCTGTTGCTTTAGCCTTGCTTTGTCTTGCTTTCTTTTGCTGGCTTTGAAGAAGTAAGCTGTGAAGAATCCTACAGTCACAAGGAAACAAACTCTGCCAGCTGCTGGAGGGAGCCTCCCCAATCACGAACCCAGTCCCAGTCCTGATAGTGGTCTGTGAGACTCTAAGCAAGGACCCAGCTCAGTGTGCCTGGACTTCTAGCCTAGAGAAGCTATGAGACAGTGTGTTGTCTTAAGCTGCTAGGTAGTGATGTGGTAATTGTTATGTAGCAATAGAAAATTAATACACTAACTTACAGGTGATTTCTGAAAGTCACTTCCCTGGCTAATGTGCATGTTGGTTAGAATGTTACAACAAATTCCACTGGGTTTGTATTTCTCTAGATAAGAGGTATGAGAATGTTTATATTGACTCTTTCCCAGGGCCCATTACATGAACTTGTGTAGAATGCTTGTAAGTGGTTCTGTGATGTACAACTTTTCCCACTTTCCCTGACTATGTTTCGTATGCTGTCTCAGTCAGAATATGAGCTGACAGCCCAAGAATGGAAGGGGTCGGTCTTCCCAATTCACTGTTGTGCTCCCAGCCTCCAGCTAGGGCCTGGTGCACAGTTGGCTCAAAACATATTTGTTGAAGAATAAGTGAGTAAATGAACAAACTGTTGGTATCGTATTTTTCTTATTATTGCCACAATTCTGTCTCAGGCTCTGTGGCAAGTGTTTTACATACGTCATCTCCCCGAATCATTAAAATAGCTTGTTAAGCAACGGGTGTTGGTCTCATTGCACGAGTGGGGAAGCTGAGTTTCTGAAAGTTTAGTGATTGGCCAAGGTCAGACAGAGATTGAGTGGCAATGCAAGGCCAGGTCTTCTCCATTGTAAACACTTTAAAACACATTCACAAATATACCTCCGTACATATTCATGCATATCTATCTATCTATCTATCTATCTATCTATCATCTATCATCTATCTATATCTAATATATATGTACATTTTTAGTAAGAAGTCTGAAGTTTTCTTTCACCTACATTGATTATGTCACCTTAACGGGATTTGGGTTCTGAAACTTCTCAAGTCCTTTTGCATTTCCTGCGTCTCCTGTCACCTGTAAGTGCCCTCATGGGATATAGATGGCGCTGCAGGATTTGTCACTGCTTGGTTTTCTCAGTTCAGAAACTACTGTATTCACTCCTGGCATTCTTGACTCTTGGAGAACTAACTTTCTAATGATTAATATGGAAGGGTGGTCCCAATTATGGTTACTTCTTCTTCTGTAAATTTCTAATAGTGATTTAGAAATTTCTGTGTCAATCACTTGGGGAGATTAACTTCCTGAAAAAAATAACCAGCGACAGGAATCCACATTACAGAGTGCTTGCTCTGTGACTTTAAATGACTTACTTTACATTCTGACCTATATGGCTCAGTTGGTTGGGCATCGTCTTGCAAAGTGAAAGGTCACCAGTTTGATTCCTGGTCAAGCACATGCCTGGGCTGCAGGTTTGGTCCCCAGTCAGGTAGCATACACACGAGAGGCAACCAATTGATATTTCTCTCCCTCTCTTTCTTTCTCCTTTCATGTCTCTCTAAAATAAATAAATAAATAAATAAAATGTTTAAATGACTTACTTTACCCCATTAATCTCATCACATCTTTATGAGGGAAATGCTATTATTACTCCTCTCACAAAGGAGAGGAGACAGATCTAGAAAGGAAATGCACTCTAAGGAAAGGGAAGGAGGGGTACCTCTTGATTTAGATTCCACATCAGAGGCTGCTCGCACAGGGCCCTGGACTCACCTTATCCCCATATCAGGCACAGAAAAAAGAGAAGGGAGAAAGAGCTCTTTGGAAAAATTTTGTTGTCCTTGTTTATTTCCTTTGTGGCATCAACAAGAGTGAGTCACAAAGCAATGGAGCAACAAAGCAAAACATCAACTTGGACCGTGCACCCGTGGCAGATACCCACACCCAAAGGTCAGATTCCCCCTGTTGTGGGAAGAAGGTGAGTGGGGAGTAGTGGAGTGACAGGGAAGTGGGCACGGGTACTTCTGGGGAGTAAGATGGGTGGTGGGGATAAGATGGGGAGGGCTTCGCAGAGGTCCCTGCTCTTGTAAATAATTTCTATCACATTTAAAAGAACCAATCCCAGAAAATATTAGACAAAATGGGATTCAACTAAACAGGATAAATCCTTTGATTCGAAGTGCTAGTAGCTCTACTTCGAACCAAGGCTAGACTAAGTAGATCTGAAGTCTGGGTTCTGTAGGGCTCAATGACAAAGGGTGAGTCATAGAGGAAAAAGCCAGAGACAGACCCTTCCTACAAAATGGAGTGAAGAGCAACTGCTTGTCTTAATTCGTCAAACTCAGTGAGTTTGGGCTGCCAGGAAGGTGAATGACAGCCACGCCCTCCCTTGGCATAACATAACTGCAACTAGTCAGTTCTACTAAGTTTAGAAATTTCCCAGGAAATGGAGTCTCTTTTCCATTAAATTAATGTTCTTGCTAGAGCTAACAGAGGTCTTAATAAAACAATGAGGCAAGCACTATGAATTAAATTGCACTAATTTTAGTTGTAATGCAACCACAAGTTTTTATTTGCATGATGAAGAAATACGTATTGAGGCTGAACTTGTTAGGTGTGAAGCAAAAGACCTCTGACCACAGTCTCCATCCAGTCTCTGGGCCTGATGTGTTGCTCTAAAGTTTGTAATCACTCTCACGTGAGACCATGGGACATTCATCAGTAACAAGTCTGAGTGGTGTTGTGGAACCCCTTTTTAGCTGAACGACTTCTCCAGAACACTTTTTAACCTCCCAGATTCTGCCACTTCTTTTCCAGAATTGGTGTGTTAGCTACTACTCCATTCTCACGGAGTCTACCCAGATAGTTTTGTTTCAATAATGCATGATGGGGTACCAACACCCACCCCTTTATCTAGCAGGTTTAAGGCAAAAGCTTTGTTACCTGTATTTAGTGTGTATTTAGAAAGTGTTCCCAATATTGATAGAATAACATTTAAGACAACTTAATAATGTAGCCCAAAGGGTAAATAGGCCCCCTTTCCTTACTTCTTTGCCAGAAGAGATCTTCCTGTATGCTTATTAGGGTATAAGAGAAAATAACCTATTGAAACTCAAGAGTGGAGCAGCAGAAATATAGTAGAATCTTTATTTATTTATAAAACAAATTTTTATTGTATTTTTTCCATTACCATTTATTTTCCTTGCACCCCCACCCTGAAATCTGCACACTACTGTCCATGTCCATGAATCCTTTTTCCTTTTTGCTCAATCCCTCCACCCCTTACGTCTGCCTCCCACCAGCTTTTATGTGCTCTCCATCTATGAGTCTGACCCTATTTTCCTTGTTAGTTCATTTTGTCCATTATGTTCCACATATTAGTGAAATCATATGGTATTTGTCTTTTTCTGACTGGCTTATTTCACTTAGCATAATGTTCTCCAGGTCCATCCATGCTGTCACAAAGGGTAAAATTTTCTTCTTTTTCAAGACTGAGTAGTATTCCATTATGTCAATGTCCCATAGTTGTTTTATACTCATTTATTGATGGATACTTGGGCTGCTTCCATATCTTGAATATTGTAAATGATGCAGCAATGAACATAGGCGTGCTTATGTTCTTTCAAATTAGTGTTCTGGGTTTCTTCAGGTATATTCCCATAAGTGGGATTGCTGGGTCAAAAAGCAGATCCATTTTAATTTTTTTGAGGTATCTCCATATTGCTTTCTATAGTCTATATTCCCACTAAGAGTGGAAAAGAGTTGCCCTTTCTGCACATTCTCACCAGCATTTGTTGTTTGTTGATTTATTAATGATAGCCATTCTAACAGGTGTGAGAGGATAACTCATCGTGGTTTTAATTTGCATTTCTCTGATGATTAGTGATGTTTAGCGTGTTTTCATATGTCTATAGACCCTCTGCATGTCCTATTTGGATAAGTGTCTATTCAGGTCCTTTGCCCATTTTTTAATTGGACTGTTTTTTTCTTGGTGTTAGGTTTTATAAGTTCTTTATAAATTTTGGCTATTAACCCCCTATCAGATATATCATTGGAGAATATGTTCTCCCATCCTGTGGGTTATTTTTATTCTGTTGATGGTTTCCTTTGCTGCACTTAAAATTTTTAGTTTGATGTAGTCCCATTTGTTTACTTTTTCTTTTGTTTTCCTGGCCTGAGGAGATATATCAGATAAAATATTGCTATGAGCGATGTCTGAATTTTACTGCCTATATTTTCTTCTAGGATTTCTTTTCAAGCAGAGTGCTTTATTTTATTTATTTATTTTTAAAGTATATGTTATTGATTATGCTATTACAGTTGTCCTATTTTTCTCCCCTTTATTCCCCCTACTCGGTACCCCCATTCTCTCCAGCATTCCCTGCCTTTTCATGTCCATGGGTTATACATATAAGCTCTTTGCTTCTCCATTTCCTATACTATTCTTAACTTCCCCTATCTATTTCATACCTGCCATTTATGGTTCTTATTCCTTGTACCTTTTCTCCCTGTTCTCTCTACTCCACTCCCTTCTGATAACCCTCCGCGTATCTCCATTTCTGTGATGCTATTCTGTTCTAGTTATTTGCTTAGTTTGTTTCTGTTTTTGTTTTTATGTTTTTAGGTTCAGTTTTTGATAGTTGTGAGTTTAATATTCTTTTTCTTAGATAAGTCCCTTTAACATTTCATATAAAAAGGGTTTGGTGATGATGAACTCCTCTAACGTGACCATATCTGGGAAGCACTTTATCTGACCTTCCATTCTAAATTATAGTTTTTCTGAATAGAGTCATCTTGGATGTAGGCTCTTGCTTTTCATGACTTTGAGTACTTCTTTCCAGTACTTTCTTGCCTGCAAGTTTTCCTCTGAGAAATCTGCTGATAGTCTAATGGGAACTCCTTTGTAGGTAGCTCTCTCCTCTTCTCTTGCTGCTTTTAAGATTCTCTCCTTATCTTTAATCTTGGCTGACTTAATTATGATATATCTTGGTACGTTTCTCTTTGGGTCCAACTTGTTTGGGACTCTATGAGCTTCCTAGACTTGCATATCTAGTTTCTTTACCAGACTGGGGAAGTTTTCCTTCATTATTTTTCAAATAAGTTTTCGATTTCTTGCTCTTTCTCTTCTCCTTCTGGTACCTCTATGATTCAGATGTTGGAATGTTTAAAGTTATCCTGGAGGTTCTTCCCCTCTCCTCATTTTTTTTTGAATTCTTGTTTCTTCATTCTGTTCTAATTGTATGTTTATTTTTTCCTTTTTCCCCACATTGTTGATTTGAGTCCCAGTTTCCTTCCCTTAATGTTGGTTTCCTGTATATTTTTCATTATTTTGCTTTTAATAGACTTTACTTCTTCATTTATTTTGTGGCTGTACTCGGTCATTTCTGTAAGCATCCTGATAATCAGTATTTTGAACTTTGCATCTGGTAAGTTGTCCATTTTCTTGTCTTAGTTCTTTTCTGGAGTTTTGATCTGTTCTTTCATTTGGGCCATATTTCTTTGTCTTGGCACACCTGTTATGTTGTAAGGGATTGAGCCTTAGGCACTCACCAGCACAGGGCAATCCGCTTGTCTGCATTGTGGCACTGTATGTGGCAGAGGTGTCAGGGAGGGAATTATACTACTTGCTTTGCTCTTGCCTTGCTTTCAGTCATTTTCCTTGCTTCCCACAAAGGAATTGTACCCTTTCAGGTGCTGCCCTGGTGCTGATTCCTAGGAAGGTGAGTCTGTGTATGTTCTAGGACCCCGTGGACCCCTCCAAAGGACTCTCCTGTGAGACTGGTAGTTTCTCTCACTACTGTAATTCTCACAGGTTTTTACAGCCAGAGGTTTTGAGGCTTTATTTCAGCATTCTGGGACCCTGGGTTACACAATCTATCTCACTCCCCAGTTGTTCCTCCAGTTTATTTGCATGCAAATGTGGGATGGCCCGGTCTGCAAGCCACCTCACCCATCGGGTCTGTTGCCTTGCCATGCACCCTCTCTACCCTGGCTGCCCATCTCCACACCTCCTACTGGTCTGGAATGTTTCTTCTTTAACTTCTTGGTTGCCAGACTTCCATACAGCTCAATTTTCTGGCAGTTCTGTTTGTTTTTGTTTTTAAATTGGTTGTTATCCTTCTTTTGGTTGTGCAAGGAAGCAAAGCATGTCTACCTATGCATCCATCTTGGATGGAATCTTTTCTAGGATTCTTATAGTTTTGGGTTTAACATTTAAGTTTTTATTCTATTTTTATTTTACTCTTGTGTTTGGTGTAAGAATGTGATCTAGTTTCATTTTTCTGCACATATTGTCCAATTTTCCCAACACCATTTATTTCATAAAATACATGTAGCCCATTCTATGTGCTTGCTTCCTTTGTCAAATATTAATTGACCATAAAGGCATAGGTTTATTTCTGTGCTCTCTATTCTGTTCCATTGATCTATGTGTCTGGCTTTGTGCCATTACCATGTTGTTTTGATTAGTATGGCCTTATAGTATAGTTTAATAATAGTTAGTGTGATTCCTCTAACTTTGTTCTTCATTTTTTGGATTGCTGTTGCCATGCAGGAGCATTTGTGGTTTCATATACATTTTGAAATATTCTGTGAAATATTTCTGTGAAATATATCATTGGTATCTTGACAGGAATTGTGTTGAATCTATAGATTGCTCTAGGTAGTATGGACATTTTAATGGTGTTAATTCTTCCTATCCATTAACATGGTGTGTGCTTCCACTCATTTGTATCTTCAATTTTTTTCTTCATTGTCTTATGGTTTTCGGAGTACAAGTCTTTTACATCCTTGGTTAGATTTATTCCTAGGTATTTTATTCTTTTTGAAGCAGTTGTGAATGAGATTGTTTTCTTAATTTCCATTTCTGATAGTTCATTATTGGCATACAAAATTGCAACTGATCTCTGGATATTAATTTTGTATCTTGCTACTTTGCTGAATTCATTTATCAGATCTAATTTCTTGATGGAATGTTTAGGTTTCTTTATGTACAATATCATTTCATCTGCAAGTAAAGACAGTTTTACTTCTTTTCTAATTTGAATGCCTTTCATTTCTTCTTCTTGTCTGTTTGTTATGGCTAGAATTCTAGCACTACAATTCTAGCACTATGTTGAATAAGAGAAGTGAAAATGAACATTTCTGTCTTGTTCCTGATTTTAAGGGAAACATTTGTATTTTTGCCCATTAAGTATGATGCTGGCAGTGGATTTCTCATATGTGGCCTTTATTATGTTTAGGTATGTTCCCTCTATTCCCACTTTGCTGAGAATTTTTATCATAAATGGGTGTTGAATTTTATCAAATGCTTTTCCTGCATATATTAATATGATCATGTGGTTTTTATCCTTCATTTTTTAATGTAATGTATCACATTTTTAAATGTGTGAATGTTGTACCAACCTTGCATTCCTTGAATAAATCCTACTTGATCATGATATATGATCTTTTTGATGTATTGCTATATTTGGTTTGCTAATATTTTGTTGAGGATTTTGGCATCTATGTTCATCTGAGATATTGGCCTGTAACTTTCTTTCTTTTTTTTTTTGTAGTGTCTTTATCTGGTTTTCGAATTAGGATAATGCTGACTTCATAAAATGAGCTAGGGAGTCCTCCCTACTTTGAACTTTTTGGAATAGTTTGGGAAGGAGAGAATTTAGTCTTTCTTGGAATGTTTGGTAAAATTCACCCATGAAGCCATCCAGTCCAGGCCTTTTGTTGTTGGGAGTTTTTTGATTACTGCTTCAACTTAACTAGGTGTAATCTGTCTATTCAGATTCTCTGATACTTCCTGATTTAATTTTGGAACACTATATGTTTTTAGGAATTTATTCATTTCATCTAGGTTGTCCTGTGGGATGCCCTGTACTGCAGAGCTCTCCTGGCCATGGATGAGAATGAGTCATCCTGGACACAATCTGTTGTTCCAGTGGGAAAGGGGGTGGAGATTTCCTCTGATGGAGAATGCCTCAAGCCCTTCTCTGAAACGGCTTTATTGGGATAGGTTCATGCAGAGATATACAGCATACATACATAGCTTATAAATCAATGTCCAAAGGCTGTAGTTACAGAAAAATGATATTATCTATAGATGACAATTGAGGAAACACAGAGACCTGCCTCAGGTCAGGGTCTGTTAGGCTGACACTAGATGGTTGTTAAGATGTGTTTCATGAGATAAGGAGTTCACTCCTTATGTCTTGAGCTTAAACATGTGGTTTATATCAACAGGGCTATAGCAAAGCAAAGCAAGCTTCAAAGGATACAATGTATTCTTCAGGCCTGATTTCCCATGGGAACCCTACCCTCCGTGTTAGTATCAGGTCATGCCTGCCACCTGCATTCCAGGCGTTCCAGCTGAGAGTTGCAGGCCTCTTCCAAGGCCTCACTAGTGTGGGACTACAGTCTCTGACACCACACAAAGTGGTCCCCAACATGTCCAATTTGTTGGCATATTGTTGTTCATAATATTTTCTTACAATCCTTTGTATTTCTTTGGTGTCACTTGTTATTTCTCCTATTTAATTCTTGATTTTATTTATTTGGGTCCTCTTTTTTTCTTGATGAGTCTGGTTAAAGGTTTGTTAATCTATTTTATCTTTTCAAAGAAACAGCTCTTGGATTCATTGATCTCTGGTATTGTTTCATAGACTCTATTCCATTTTTTTCTACTTCGATCTTTATTATTTCCTCCCTTCCACTCACTTTAGGCTGTTTTTTGTTCTTTTTCAAGTTCTTTTAACTGTAGAGTCAGATTGTTTATTTGACTTTTTCTTGTTTTTCTGAGGTAGGCCTGTAAGGCTATGAATTTCCCTTTTAGGATTGCTTTCCCAGTGTCCCATAGATTTTAGGTTGTTGTGTTCTCATTTGTTTTTTTGTTTCAAGGTATCTTTTGATTTCTCCCTTGATTTCATTGTTGACCCATTCATTGCTTAATAACATGTTACTTAGCTTCCATGTCTTTGCGTGTTTTCAGTGTTCTTGCGATTGACTTCTAGTTTTGTAGTATTGTGATCAGAGAAGATACTTGATGTAATTTCAATCTTCTTAAACTTGCTGAGACTTGTTTTTTGTTCAAATATGTGGTCTATCCTAGAAAACATTCCACGTACACTTGAAAAGTATGTATATCCTGTTGCTTTGGGATGAAATGCTCTGAAGATATCAATTAAATCCATTTGATCTAGTGTGTCATTTAAGGCCACTGTCTCCTTGTTGATTTTTTGTTTGGAAGATCTACCCATTTAAATTAATGGAGTGTTAAAATTCCTCTTCTATGACTGCATTTCTGTCAATCTCTCCCTTTATGTCCATCAAGATTTGCTTTACATATTTAGGTGCTCCTATGTTGGGTGTATAAATGTTTACTAAGGTCATATCATCTAGTTGGATTGTTCTCTTTGTCATTATATAGTGACCCTCTTTGACTACACCCTTGGTTTTAAAGTTTATTTGGTCAGATATAAGTATTGCTACCCCAGCTTTTGTCCTTTCCATTTGCATTTGATATATTTTTTTCATCCCTTTACTTTTAGACTGTGTGTATCTTTCAATCTGAGACGGGTCTCTTGGAGAAAGCACATATTTGGGTCTTGTTTTCTTATCCATTCAGCTACCCTGTGTATTTTGGCTGGAGCATTTAAGCCATTTGCATTTAAGGTGATTATTGATAGATACATATTTATTGCCATTTTTTAAAAACAATTTTTTCTGCTTTTTCTTTTTCTTTTATTTCTTATTCTCCTCCTCCTCCTTCTCCTGTTCTTCCTCGTCCTCTGCCTCCTCCTCCTCCTTAAAGCAAGCCCTTTAACATTTGTTGAGGTACTGGTTTGGTGTTAACAAACTCCTTTAGTTTTTTCATCTGTGAAACTCTTTATTTCTCCTGCATTTTTAAATGGTAGTCTTGCTGGGTAACATAGCCTTGGTTGTATGTCCTTGCTTTTCACCACCTTGAATATTTTATACCAATTCCTTATGAACTGAAATATTTCTGTTGAGAAATCAGTTCTTTCCTTGTCTTTAAGCTTTACCATTAATTATGATGTTTCTTGGTGTAGGCCTCTTTGGATTCATCTTGTTTGGGGGTCTCTGTGCTTCCTGATCTTGTGTGTCTTTTTCCTTTACTAGATTAAGAAAGTTTTCAGTCATTATATCTTCAATAGGTTTTCAGTCCTTTGCTTACTCTCTTCTCCTTCTTCCCAAGATGTGGGTGTTGTTACACTTCATATTGTCCCAAAGGTTTCTTAAGGTCTCTTTATTTTTTAAAATTGTTTTTTCTTTTTGTTGTTCTTCTTGGGTACTTTTTCTACTTTATCTTCCAAATGATTGATCCACTCTTTTGCTTCATCTAACCTACAGTTTATTCTTTCTAGTGTATTATTTGTTTCAAATATTGCATTCTTTATTTCCAACTGTTCTTTCTTAATGGTTTTCTTGTCTTTTTTCATGTTGTTGGGTACCCTTATAATCATTGCTCTAAACTCTATATCTGATAAATTGCTTGCCTCTATTTCATTTAGTTCTTCTTCTGGAAAATTCTCTTGTTTTTTTATTTGGGGCTGGTTTCTTTGCCTTCCTATTTTGACTCCTTTTTTTGTGTGTTTGTTTCTATGTATTAGATAGATCTTCAAAGACTCTGGTGCAGGCCTATGTCAGATATTGCCTGGAACTAGCCCTTGGCAACTTGTTTGGAGCTATCAGTGATCCACAGCTTGTGGCCCCCTTTGCTGGGCCTGGGTGTGTTCAGAAAGAACCAGGCTGTGCACCAAGACTGGGTTTTATGAGCATTGAGCTCAGGCAAGGGTCAGCTAAATTTCAGATTCTCCAGAGATTTGCCCTTGTTGTTAGCCTTAATCACTAACATAGCCTCCAAGTTGTACTTGATAGTCTGGTTTAAGCTCCACAGGGAGGGGCAAGTGGGATTTCTGCGGGTGAGGCTATTGCTTTCCCTCAGGCTGATGCTGCTTGGAGGGGAGTTCTCTGAGAAACATGGCTCCTATAGTATGGGAAATGACTCAGCACAGGGATCTTGGTGGCTGTTCCTTCAGTTCTCTCCCCAGAGACACCAACTGCAGACTCTTTTTAAGCATCTCTAGTTCATTCACTCTGCCCTCCCTCTGCCAGGGCCCAGGGTAAGTGGCTGCAAATGAAATTTTGTTCATTGGCTCTTTCAGAGGCTCTCTGCATATCTGGCCATCCCTCCCTTGTGGGCAGAAACCTCACTGTTTTTCACAGCCATGTTATTTGGTTTATTTTCCTGGTTCTGGTGCTCTAGGCTGGGAGCCCACACTTCTCTTCAGTTACCTCCCTGGCCACTGAAATGTCCTTCCAGAACTTCAGCTGTCCCTTGTGGGAGTACAGCCAACCTTCTTGCGCCTCCACACTCCCTTCCAGTCTTGTGGTAAAGTAGTTTCTTCCATATGTCCTTGGTTATAAGGCTTCTTTCCACCTAGTGTTCAGTTGGTTATTCAGGATGATTTTTGTTTAATTTGGTTGTAATTTCAGTTTGGCCCTGGGAGGGAGTTAGTATAGCTTGCACTTACTCCTCTGCCATCTTGGGTCTCTGTAGCATCTTTAAAACCCTGTATTCTATTGCTGTTCTGGAAGTGCACAGATTTATAGACTGTTTTTTAAGTTAGTCATCAAATATCTTGTGGATGTCTATTTAATAATGGGCCACATAACTCTGCTAGACGTGAGAATGCAGTGACCAAACACTGGGCCTCTATTTCTGGAGTTTGCAGCCTCACAGAGGGGGACAGTCAGTCAGCTAGCATGACACAGGAAAATTGGTGACAGAGGGAGCTCTGGGGCCTGTGGGACAACAAGAGTCAGACCAGCAGTCTAGAGGTAGAACTAGGCTTGAAACTGAAAAAGCCAGTGTTCATGCTGCCTGTCACCACCAGAACCAATAAGCAGAGAGAAGATTAAGTCTTTATGGGTGCTTTATTTAGATTGCTGGAGATTTGAGAAGACAGTGGGTTATGTACCCTAACAGGCCATCTTATATTCCATTTCAAACTGACCCTTTTTATAAGGAGAAGAAAAGTGTCAGTGAGGGGGTTGGAATTCAGGGAAAAGTTAATCAGATAAAAAGCATCAGCATTCTTTCAACTGTTGATCTTTATCTGTATCTTGGGTGGTGGTCATCTCATCCTGGAGTACAATGGCTCAGATAGTACCTTGATTGCTTGCAGCCCTCCTGGGGCACAAAGGTGGAACTGCTTGTGGTCTCCTGGAGTCAGGGTAGGTCATACCTTCAGTTCCTGAGATAACAGTTTTTATATGCGTTGATTACTAAGCTAATCAACTATTGCTTAAAACTAAAATTTTCCAACTCTTGAGTTCCCCATCATTCCCTCCACTGTTAGCCTAAAGTAGCTAATTTCTATGAGATTAGTTTCATATGAAAGTACTTATTTTGCTATTGAGCATGTAGCTCAGCATTAGACTGTCTGGTAGAGGGTTTAGGAACACATTTCATTGTAGATACACATAAAGTGGCATATTGTATGCAACAAAAAGCTATGTTACTGAAAAAAGTGAAAAGAATAAAAACAACAAATGCCTCCCTAGGACCAGGATACTAGACAGACAAGAGGTTAGTTTAGGCATATCAATATCGAAGAATCTTTTTCTTTGTTTTATGTTGGAAACTACTTCATTTATTCTTTACTTTATGCTTTGTGCATTGTAATTACCAGTCAGGTTGTTAACAGCTGCATCCTTCATATCCATGAGTATGTCTTAAATAGAAGTAGTCTTTAGCTGCATGATTCTCTAATACTCCTTCTCTAACTCCTTCTAGTCCTTGAGTGATGTCACTAATGGTTTGTGGGGTGGCATTCAAAGCTTTCGCCATAGCACAGACTAATCTACTTATTTCTACATTCAAATAGGTTACTGTGGCTGTCATTACAAATATAGTATAATCAAAGACACATGTTCAGTGGGGTAAA
>PVIA01009704.1:0-58480 GCA_004024845.1 Tonatia bakeri | reverse complement strand
GGGGGGGGGAGGTGACTTCAGAACTCCAGGCAGGGAGCGCGGTGCCTGAGAACTGGGTGGCCGTGGGGAAGGCGGGAGAAGT
This sequence comes from Tonatia bakeri, assembly GCA_004024845.1. Taxonomy (NCBI): domain Eukaryota; kingdom Metazoa; phylum Chordata; class Mammalia; order Chiroptera; family Phyllostomidae; genus Tonatia; species Tonatia bakeri. The sequence continues at coordinate 58,398 of PVIA01009704.1, read as the reverse complement.
GGTCAGATCCTGGAGTTTTTGAAGGTAGATCTAACAGAGCTTGCCAATAGATGGGTGGGGCGTGGGAGGTGACAGACAGACAGGAGTCTGAAATGACTCTGAGGTCCTGGCTGAGTAGGAAAGCTCAGGGCTGCTTTCCAGCAAGGAGGGGAACCAGCAGCCACCAGGGCTGGTTTCTCCTTGGTGATGGGTGCTGCGCATAGTGGGTGCTGCTCATGGGCAGTGCTGTCAGGGAAGCTCTGCTCAAGTCACGGTCATTCGGTCCTGAGAATGGTCTTCTCCCCCATCCCCACGCCCGCCAAGCATCCTGCTGCAAGTAGAGGCGGGGGAGGGTGGTGAAGTAAGGACGCCGCTGACTGTGACATGTGTCTGTCCACGTCGGCAGACCTCCCTGGCTTGGCCTGGGTTGGGGACACAGGGAGCTAATTGGAACTGATGCCGGAGGATGGCTTCCAAGAGGCTGACCGAAAGGCAGCTGGCATCTGGCTCCGGGTGAGGAAAAGGGGGCGGAGGGTGTGCGTGGGGGGATCTCTGTGAGGAGAGGCTAGTGTAGACATGACCTTGGGGCTGGGACAGCAAGGCTGCCCCACCTTTACCTCAGCAGGAAAGTCAGGAAAACATACAGAGGATTGTTTGGCTTTGAACACATCTTCATCGCTGACTTCTAGGTCTTTCTGCTCCTTGAAACAAAATATTGATTGAAACCCACTGATTAGCTAGAAATGCTTTTGTCTGCACGTAAGAGGAAACCTGACTGATGCAGTAACACATTTTCTTTCTCACATAACTAGGCATCCCCGGTTCATGGTTGCAGAGCTCAGCAGTGCCATTTACACCCAGACTCCTTCCATCTTTGTGTTCTGCCATCTATTGCCAGTTGCTTCGTAGTCATAGGATGGCTGCCACAGCTCCAGCCATCACATTTATGCAGACCTAGAGACCAAGGCAGGTAGCAGGGGCAGTGGGAGAGAGCTTTTTCATTTTGTTTAGCTAGGAAACTTCCACTTACCCCAGTGGTCTCATGGGCCATCTGGGTCCCACATGTACCCTTCAACCAGTCCCTGAGGGAGAGAACCGGGGATTGCTGAGAGTGGCTTAGAATTTCTCAGAATTCACCCCCTGAGGCTGGGGGAGGGGCTCCTACCCACTGCTTGGACAAATCAGAGGACTTTTAACTCTGAGGATAAGGTGGGTGTTAGCCTTTCAGTGGACATCTGTGCTTCGTGTTACCTCTTTGAACCCCGAGACCAATTGAGGAGAAGTTCTTCCCATTTTACTGATGAGGAAACCGAGGCTTGGGTTATGTAACTCAGGACACACACACACACACACACACACACGGGATGTTCCAATAAGACTGTAGGTATTTGAGGAGCTGTTGGGGTGCCTTGGTAGTTCTAACCCATGGCCACAGACCACCTTGGATTTTGAATCCAGGGAATCGGGCTCCAGAATTTGTTCCCTTTCCCCCCTCTCTGCTCGGTGGCTTCTGGTCTGTGCGGCCTGGGCTCCAGGACACCCCCGGCTGTGGCCATCAGATGCGGCGGGAGCTAGCAGGGCAGGCCAGGCCTGGAGCCAGGTGTGGGATGGCACAAGTCTGTCGGCTCCTGTGCTGGCTCAGCTGAAACGTGCCTGAGTGCCCGCCACACAGACCCCCGCCGTCAGCCAGATGGTGGGTGCTGATGGTGGCAGGGTGTTCAGTGCAGGGGGCTGGGGGCCAGGGTGGGAGCAGGAGAGGGGCCAGGCTGGCGACTTGAGGCAACAGCAGAGGAAACAGGATGAACAGGCAGGACAGAGCCCTGGCTGCAGCCCTGGGTCACTGATCTCTCAGAGCCTCAGTTTCCCTCCCTGTAACATGGTGGTTGGAGAGGGGGAGGGTCCAGCTCTGAAAGGCTTCCATTCTCCCAGTGTGACCTTGGGCAGGCGCCATGTCTGTCTGTGCCTCAGTTTCCTCATCATGTGGGGTTAGTAAGAGGGATTGCTTCCGGGTGGCCATCAAGGCTGAGTGAGACTGTGCAGTGCCTGGCATGAAGTGGGCTGTGAGAGGCCCCCTCGGGCGTTGGCATGGTTTCAGAAATCCTGGGCAGGGGGGCCCGCTGAGGCCCTGGGTAAGTGCCCCCCCCTCCCCGAGTTCCCTCTCCAGCCCTGTGCTGCCTCTGCTCCCTTCGCCCCTGGGTAGCTCTCCCTCCTGTGAGGCAGCTGAGTGAGAGTAACTGACATTTCTCAGATGCTCCCCGCGTGCCAGGCCCTGGGCCAGGGGCCTCGCATGGGACACGTCCTCTAGCCCTCACGAGGGTCTCTGAGGGTGGGCGAGGTTATTGTCCTTATTCTAGAGACATGGAAACTGAGGCAGATGGAAGCGAGCTCAGGCTCGGTTTCCAAATTGGAGTTTTCATTCATTCATCTAATAATTCATTCATCAGACTTTTTTTGTGCCCCCTAAGTGCTGGAGGCTGTGCTTCAAGGGGGCGAGGCAGGGCGGACGTGGCAGGCACTGTCGCCACCCACAGGACTGGCATTCTGATGGGAGACAGATCTTAAACCAGTTCGTTTATTAGGAGGGACCCAGGGGCAGGGAGCATGGGCCGGTTCTCCCCGAGAGCCGCGCCCTGGAGGGACGAGTTCATTGCTGGTTGTGACAAGCTGGGCACTGACATCTACGAGGGGACGAGAGAGTGTGACCGGATGAGTGTTTGTGGAGAGGACGTGTGGTGGAGGGGGTGGGCCTACTTTAGGGGGGTTAGGGAAGGGCCCACTCGGAGGAGGCGACGGAGGAGGTGACGTGGGCACTGAGACCTGAAAAGCCAGGGCCCAGAGGTGTGGTCACATGTCATGTGCGGAAGCAACAGCAAGGAGGCCAGTATGGCAGCACGGTGGGGGGGGGCGAGTGGGCAAGTGGGGGACAGATGAGGGAGTGAGGTGCACTGTGTGTCCGTAGCTGCCCCCGGCAGGGAGAAGATGGTGATGTGGTGGCCTGTGGTCTCCCCACAGCTGACTTGATGTAGGGAGGGGGCTCACTTTTCAGGTGAGGGGTGCATCCAGGGTCAACATCTTTCACTGTTAACCTGAGAATCCCGCTGCTGTTCTAACTTTAGTAGCCTCCCTATCAGTTACCATAGGGCCCTTTGGGGAGCTTGGGAGCAGGGATGGGCTGGGGTCCCAGGTGGAGTGCCTCAGAAAGTGAGGTGGGCTCCAGGAGGCTGCCGGGCCTCCCAGACATCAGAGCTGGGCCTGCTGGACACCTGGGCCCGGCTGTGCCTCCCCCGTTGGCCCCTCCCAGCTGGGAGCAACTGCTCTGGGTGTGACCTGTCCTGGATGGTGGCCTCCCCTGGCCAGGCTCTGAGCCCAGTAGCCCTCCAGCTACTGGCCTAGGGTCCCCCAGGAGAGATTTGGCTTCCTCTGGTCAGCCGGGTCAGCCAGTGCAGTGAAATACTATGGCCGGCCGGTCCCCCAGGCCGTCTGCCTTGTGTTTGAGCCCCTGTCCTGGCAGACTGAGTCCTGCCACCTTTGGCCTTCACTTCTGTAGCTGGGAAATTCCCTCCCTGGCCCTTCCGGTACCCAAGGGGTCTGGGATATTCGAGGCCTCTGGCCTGGCTGTGTCTGGGGAGGGCCTCTTGGACCTTTTCACTTTGGAAATTATTTAAATGGGAGGCTGCCTGAACTTAGTAGAAGCTCATTGACTTGGCTGCAAGCTTTTGCCGGATTTGGTTCCTGCTGACAAGACCTTCAGTTTAGCAACACATGCTGATCGAGCACCTACTATATGCTGGGCCCTTGGAATTCGGTGGGGAACACAACCTCGTGGAGCCGAGCCACTCTTTGCCTGCTCTTTACCTCAACGCCGCACTGTGATCTAAGGTGACTGCAGGAGCTCCAGCCATCACTTCTTTGTTCCAGGCAGGAGAAGAGAAAGGAAGGACCAGGGACAAAGGGGGTTTTCCTGGAGTTCCCTACCAGTGATTTCTGCTTCTGTCTCCTTGACTACCTTTCGCTGCAAGAGAGGCTGGGATTGTGGTTATCCGGGTCGATGCATTGCCACCTACAGCAGTGAGGGTTCAGTGCTACAGGATTGGGAAAGGATGGTTTCCAGGCAACCAACCGTGTCTGCTACTTAAAAATCTCCATTTCTATCTTGTGGTGTTTATCACCCACCGCCCAATGTGCTTACTACAAATACCATGAAATAATATTCTTCCCTGGGATTTGTTAATAATAATCACAAACATGTTTGGGGGGAACCTCAGTAAACAAAGAGACACATATCCCTGCCCTTCTGGAGCTTCCGTGCTGGGGGGTAGGCGGGCTTTCCTCCAGCCCCACGCAGCCCCTCCAGTGCCCGTCCACCTAACTCCCTCCCTTCCTGTTCCATTCCAGGGCGACTGCCAGACGCGGGAGGAGGCAGTGGCGCTTGGCGTGGGCCTGTGTAACAACGGCTTCATGCACCACGGTAATGCACCCCTTCCCCTCCACCCAGTCTCCATCTGTCCTGGAACAGAAGGGCCGGCATGGCCTCTCGTCCCTGGCGCCTGTCACAGGGCGGGGAAACTGAGGCCCAGAGGAAGCATGTGGTGGACTAGAGGCTTCCCAGTGTGCCCACGGATGAGCCCAGGCTAGACACCGGGACTACAGGCCTGTAGACCGGGGGTGGGGGTGGGGTGGGGGTGCGGTGGGGTGGCTCTTGAATCCTCCCTCCCTCTCTCCCCTGCTCTGCACTGATTAAGAGATCACTTCCAGTGTCCAGTGGGGACCGAGGTGGCTGGTAAAACTTGGCTGAAAAAAACAGACTGGATTTGAGATCAAATCCATGGGCTGCCTGTGTCCTTTCTCCTGGACAGGCCGTGGCCTTCCAGGGTGGGCAGCGAGGCCCAGGCCTGGCCCACAGGCTCTGTGGGGAGGAGAGGACAGACTGGCTACGAGCGTGAGAGGAAGGCAGGGCTGTTTCTGGGACAGTCATGCCACCATTCCCAGCTTCACCCTTCTGATGAGTCACTCTTCCCTGGGGGGGTGGGGGAAGCACGTGAGACGGGTAGCGAGGTGGACGGTCCTGAGATGATTCCGGGGCGGGAAGCTGGGGAGAAAGTGAGAAAATGGTCCCATTGATACCACTTTACATCAGAGCAGAAGTCAGTGCGCTGTGAGCCCGGCCTCCTCCTAAGCATTCTCTTTGTGCTGGCTGCATCTGTGTAAGGGTCTTTGATGTCGTTATTAACATCATCCGAGTTTGTAAAGCAGAAAGTAGAAGCCCCCGCAGTTAAGAAACTTGCTCAAGGTCACATGGCGAGTAGTCAGGACGTGGGCCCCAGCAGGCTGGCTTCCCTGGCTACACACTCAACCCCCCAGCTCCAGGCCTCCCCTCGCTGGCCCCGGGGGAGCCTCAAGTCTCCTACCCTTTGTGAAGGACAGGTCGACTTGAACCCCTCCAAGGAGCCCTTTCCTGGTTCCAGCACACTCTCAGGGCCAGGCACTTGTGTGGCCCTTGGCTGGGGTGCCCTTCCCTGCCTGCTTCCCCCCTCACTGGTTCCGTGTTCCTGCTCAGTTCCTGCCTCCCCTGCGAGGCCTCGAACTCCACGAACCGAAGGAGCTCCTCTCCGCACTCGGCGCCTGGGTCAGACTCACTTTTCTCCATGGGGCAGTGCTCTCCTGGTCAGGCTGATTGCACACTTGCTGAGGGGGCGTCTCCTGCATGCAGGCACCGTGCAGGCTCTGGGGACAGAGCAGTGAATAAGGCAGATGACAGTCCCCCCTCGGGAACTCACAGCTTTGTGTGTTGTGTGTGTCTGAGTGTGTGTGTGTCTGTGAGAATCGACAACAGCGAGGTGAGGACATGTTCTGGAACATTACAAGCGTGTGAGGAGGACTTTGACTTTCGCTTCCATGAGGTGGGGGAGTCCTGGGCGGGTCGGAGCAGAGGAGGGACATGCCCAACTGAGGTTTGTACAGGACCCCTCCGGTGTCCCGGGAGAGTGTCTGTGAGGGTAGGGGCAGCAGCAGGGAGGCCAGTGAGGAGGTGGCTGCGGTAGTCCCAGGGAGGGCCCCTGTGGCTTGGACCCAGGGGGTGGCGTGTGGGGTGAGACTGGAAGGTCTTTTGGCCGCTCCCCCTCCTGGCTTCTTCTTTGAGCCGTAACTCAGAGACCAGCAAACTCTCTGTGAAGGGCCAGGCGGGGAGTAGTTTCTGGGCTTCAGGTTGCACGGTCTCTGTCTCTGCTCAGCTCTGCCGCTGCAGCAAGAGAAAAGCTACAGGCAGTCTGTAGACAAATGGGCACAGCTGTGCACCAGTAAAACTTCGTGTGCGCACAGGCTGTAGCCAGGGTTTCCCTCCCGGGGTCAGCCGCTGGGTTCCTTGTCCCTTCAGCAGGGTGAGAGGACTGCCAATCACAGGGAAGGTCACCTGGTCCCTCCCCTGCCTGGTAGCCCCCAGGCCTGCTTCTAGGCCTGCTTTAGCTCACTCCCTATAAGCCCAGGCCTCTCTCCAGGCCTCAGTTTCCCCATCTTTCTGCTGGAGGCCTTGCTGCCTCCTCCCCTCTGAGTTCAGCAGGCCTGTGGCCCTGGGGTTGGACTCGCCCCCGACCTGAGCCAGGCAGGTTGAGCCCAGCAGGGGCAGCCTTGTCATTCCTGTTCATTGGCCCCGGCTCACCAAAGTCCCTCGTTCCCAGAAGCTGCTCTGCTCCCCGTGGGGCCTCTGATAGCTTTGTCCCTCCTGCCTTCAGCTGGGCAGAACATCTCATTTGTGGGTGAGAGTAATTAGGGGTCCACCCAGCCGCCGTTCCGGGAAGGCTGCTGGCTGAGGATGTTTGTGGGGGTGGGGGGTGAGTCCCAGGCGGTACCAACACTCTGAGGGCCCCCCAGGGAGAGAAATTGCAGGGCGCGGCCACTGCTCCCTTATTCGCTGCCACGAACTCAAAAACAGGCTAAAATTGGAAAGGGCCAAATCCTAGGTTTGTGGCAGCTGCAAAATGCAGGTTAGGGAGCAGAATGGAGGGTGGGGTGGGGCCTGCGTGGCGTCTCGGGGCTTCTGACCTGCGCTCACGGGCCCTGAGGTGTCCTCAGGGAGGCCCCCGAGAGGCTGGTGGTCTGGCTCTCTCACTGTAGGCACACACAGGGAAACTGAGGCTCACCACTTGGTCCTCACAGCCCCTTGATTCTCACAGTCACGTTGGTGCCCTTACTATCCCTGTAGAAGAGAAAGCTGAGCCTCAGCCAGGCTACGAGGGCGTGAGGTGGGGAAGGGGCTGTGCAGGGATCTGCACCTGGGTCTGTGCCCGTCTCGCAAAGCCTGGCCTGCAGCCCAACAGGGAGATGGCACTGGCGGGACCTCACCTCGCTGAGTGGCTGGACTCGGGGATGCCAGCTGTCCCCCAGACGTCCCAGCACAGCATCCTTCTGCTTCTAACCCCTATGTTTACAGTGGAGGCAGAGCCAGTCGGCCCCCTGGGGCCTGGCTCCCTAGTCCTGGGGAGAGCCGTAATTTGAGTGTCTGCTCTCTCAAGAGGTAAGCGGGGCGACCCGAGAGGGTTGCTCACAAACAGCCAGACATTCCAGGAAGGGAGGAAGGACAGAAGGACGGAAGGATGAGGGGTGTGCCGCCTGCTGCTTCTCTTCAGTCGCCAAGTCAGCAGGCAGTGTCTTCGGTCTGCAGGGGTGGGGGGCGTTTTGTGACGCGGAGGCAGCTGGTTGTCCTGCTCTCAGGGCCCCTCACTTCCTACAGCCGCCTCGCCCAGCCTGAGCTGTGACCGCCCCTCCTCCTGTAACTCGTCCAGCCTCCGTCCAGCAGGCCGGGCTGGGCAGCACGGCAAGAAGGAGGCGCTCTGCGACCTCGCTCGTTTATCTAGCTTCCCGGCCCGAGTCTCCCCTTCTGTCAAAGGGGCGCAGCACGTCCTGGTCTGAGGAGTGAGCCTGGCTCCAGCAGGTGCCTGGTTACGTTGTAGTCCACAGGGACCAGGTCACATACTGGTCGTTACTGGTTATTTTTGTTCCTTTTCCTGGCTGGTCCTAGAACAGAGGTCAGAACACTTTTTCTCCGGCCCTGGCTGGTGTGGCTCAGTTGGTTGGGCGTCGTCCCACAAAGCGAAAGGTCACTGGTTCGATTCCCAGTCAGGGCACATGTCTAGGTTGCGGGTTCAGTCCCCTATCAGGGTGTGTGTAAAAGGCAACCCACCGGTGTTTCTTTCCCTCTCTCCCTCCCTTCCCCTCTCTCTAAAAACAATAAAATTAAATTAATGGGAAAATATTTTAAAGAAAAGGAAGAAAACTTTCATCTAAAGGCCCAGATAATAAATATGTTCAGCTTTGCGGGCCATGCGGTCTCGTGCGGTGATCCAGCTCTGCCACGGTGGCGCCACAGCGGCCCCAGACGACACGGGAATAAATGGGTGTGGCTGTGTCCCGAGGAAACTTTCTTTATAAACAGAGGTGGGGAGCTGGCAGTCTCGGGTCCTCGGGGTCCCCTCATGATCTCCCGTTCATCAGTGAAGTCCAGCTCCTTTTCGCATACTCACTCTCTGCGTGGGGTTGCCCATCTGTTCATTGGCCATTTGTGTCCTTCGCCCATTTATTTACGAGTTTCCCGACCTTTTCTGGTTGGTCTATTGGGGTTCCTTATGTATTCTAGATAGTTATCCTTTGTTGGTTTTAGACATGGCATTTTTTTTAATCCGCTGTCTGCCTGTGGCTTTCTTACTGCATGGAAGTTATGGTGCTTTGGTGGGGGCGGGGGGGGTTGTCTCGTACCTGAACTCCTTTTCCACTGCAGGACAAAGATGCTCTCCTGCATTTTGTCGGGGGAGCTCTGGTTTTCCCGTTCACATTCAGGTCTTCAGCCCACCAGGAGTTTGTTGTATGTGGTGTGAGGTAGGGGTCCCGTTTTACTGTTTTCCCCTAAACGGATTCCCTGCGCCATCTGGAACCTTCCACGTGATCACCATCCGTCGTGCACTAAGTCCTTGTGAACACACGGTCCTCTTAAGCGATTTCTCTTCTCTTCCACCGGTTCTCTGTCTGTTTCTGCTGGGGTTCCGCACTGGCTTTGTTCCTGTGGCTTTGAAGTATGTCTTTATAGCAGGTGGGACCAGTTTGGGGTTTTTGAGAGAAGTCAGACAGCCAGTCATTGAGGTGCAGTATCCTAATGTGTTAGTGTTGGCGCCTGGTTCCACTCAATATAGCATGGTGTTGTTGGCCAAACCAAACTTGTCCGGGGCTGGTTCCGGCCGCCGGCTGCCGTTTGGCAGGTGCTCCTGAGCCCTCCCCCTGTGAACTTGACCCCGTGCTTGTGTGTCTGTGGGTTTCCAGTGCTGGAGAAGAGCGAGTTCAAGGATGAGTCGCAGTACTTCCGCTTCTACGCCGATGAGGAGATGGAGGGGACGAGCAGCAAGAACAAACAGCTCCGCAACGACTTCAAGCTGGTGGAGAACATTCTGGCCAAGCGCCTGCTGGTAGGAGCAGAGCTGAGCTGCCGCGTCTTCCTCCCCAGACCCGCCTGCAGGCCTGGCAGCTGGGGCACCTTCAGAGAGGGGCTCAGCTAGGAGCACCCCTGAGTAGGGGTGATCCTCGGGGGTGGCTGGCAGTGCTGCCAAGAGGCCAGGTCACTTCACTGGCTGAGGGAATCATCTTCTCAAAAAAGTTTGGGCTTGCTGGCTGCCTGTCTTCTGCGTTCCGTCCCCCTTTGCCCACCCCACCTGTCAGCCTGGCGCTGTGCAGAGAGGATGGCTTCCCGAGGTGACTCATCTTGCAGGCCAGGGCCATAGGCCTTCTGGGCCGCCACCCTGTCTGTCCAGTTGCTGTAAATAGCCTTGCAGTTAAAGTGACACTTTTACCAGCCTGTTCAGATAGTTCGGCAGCCTGGCCCGCCAAGTCCTGTTTCGACAGCAACCTCCATCTCAGTGCCCGGCCCGCAGTGGACCGTCGGGACAGCTCAGAGAGCTTAGGTCTCCTGCCTTGGCCAGAGCAGGGGCCCAAGTCTGAATACCATGAAGACGGCTCCACTGACTGCTCCCCTGCAGCACTTCTGGGGGCTGCTATCCTTGTGATTCCCTCTTCTCCCATTCAACCACTCACCCATGCTTCCCGCCACACTTAGGGTGAAACCCAGTCTTGTGGTCTGCGAGACTCTTCCTGCCTCTCCAGCTCCATCTGCTGTCCTCTCCCTTTCCTCAGTCCACCCCAGCCTCTCTGACCTGCGTTCTCATCCCCCAGGAAGTCCCTCGGGGCCTGCCTCAGGGCCTTTGCACATGCTGTGCCCTCTGCCTGGGCCATTTTCTTCACTCTTTAGAAAGTCCTGCTCCTCACTTCATTCAGGTCTTGGCTCACACATCACCTCTTCCGCCCCCGCCACACCATGTTCTGCCCCTTTAGGGGCTTGATTTTAACTCAGACTTCATGTGATCCCCTGTGTCACGTTCTGTGTTTGTTTGTTGTCTGTCTCCTTCTCTAGACAGTTGCATCAGGGCGGGGACCGTCTGCCTCATACAGTACTGTTTTCAGCACCCAGTCAAGTGCCTGGCCCGTGTAATAGTTAGCAGGGAGCTCAGCAGAGGCTTGTTGACCGTGTGAATGCATTTTCCTGGGTCCCCAACCTGCCTGCCACTCTGTGGGGGTGGAAGGGGCTGCCCGCTTCTTGTCCCCAAGTTCTTGGTGGCTAGACACCTGGATCTAGCTTTTCATTAAGCCAGTGCATTTTTATTGAGCACCAACATCTCGCCAGCAGACAGACGGTGGGGAAAAACGGGGCAGGGGGTGGTGTCCTCAGGGTGGGAGGGGGGGAGCCAGGCGAGGAGAAGTAAACAAGTGTGTGCTCAGCACCGGGCCGAGGTGGGGACCAGGTGGTGGGTCTTCACAGATGGGTATTGACACTGTACTGAGTGCTATCTTATTCTCTCCTGCCACGCCCTCTCACCCCGCACCCCTACCCCATGCGGCTGTGGGGTCTGAGGAGCCAGCAGGGTCACTGTCCCCTGGGGGCCAAGGCAGGGCTGGTTCCTTGCCTCCGCGCAGCCCCCCACCCCCTCCCACCTCAGCAGCTCTCTCCTGCTCTGGGCCCACAGATCCTGCCCCAGGAGGAAGACTACGGCTTCGACATCGAGGAGCGGAATAAGGCTGTGGTGGTGAAGTCGGTCCAGAGGGGCTCACTGGCCGAGGTGAGGCCTCTCGGAGTGGCTGCCCTGGCAGGGGCTGAGTGTGGGTCGGAGCGAGGGGTGTCTCTCCATGTTTCTTGAGGCAGACAGCTGTTCCTGGGGTGTCCCTCTTTGCTTGTTGCCTGTGTGGGGAAACCGAGTCTAGGGCTGTCTTGTCTACATTCTTGGGGGAGCTGGGACAGGGCCTCTCTGCTCATGGCTATCTGCCCAGTGTGTGTGCCACTGGCCCCCTCTGCTGGCCCCTGGGAGAGGTGCGACTAAAAGTTTCTGAATTAGCTGGGATAAGGAAAAACTAGTAGATGGCCTGAGTGAGACAAGTTTACTGCTCTGTCATGGAGGAAGGTCTGGCGGAGGAAGGATAGTGAGAGTGTGGCAGGCCACGCATTCTCTCAGCTGCCCCCTGGGGTGTGGAGGAGGGTTGCCCAGGCACCCACTTGCCTCCCTGTAGTGGCTGCGAATGCTTTTGGCTGCAAGTAGCCACATGCTCACCCCACCGAGGCTGGAGCCAGAGGGCTTCATTTGTCTAACGATCTAAGTGGTTTGAAGGAGGTGGTTGCAAGTCTTCATCAGGGTCAATGTCTCTTCCACTTTGCTGGCCACGCCCTCATGGTCACAAGGTGGCTGCCTTAGTCTGGTACCTCCTGTCCTCACATGGCTGGGCAGGAAACGGGGGCAGGCCGGCGCAGTCTGTCCTCTTAGCACCTGCAGCAGGCGCCTCTTCATAGCTCATTGGCCAGCACCGGGTCTCACCAGCCTGCACCGGGGAGGGACTGCTTGCTGCACTGGGGGTCACTCTGGTCATGCTTGGTCCTGGGGGGCCGGTGTTGTGCTGTTTGAATGCGTTCAAGGCTCCTTAGTGAGGAGGAGAGGAGACTGGTAACCTGGTGTGCGTATCTCCTCCTCCAAGATGGCTGGCCTGCAGGTGGGGAGAAAGATCTACTCCATCAACGAGGATCTGGTGTTCCTGCGGCCCCTCACAGAGGTGGAGTCTGTCCTCAACCAGTCTTTCTGCTCCCGCCGCCCACTGCGCCTCCTGGTGGCCACCAAGGCCAAAGAGTGAGTGTCCCCAGGGGCCAAGCGTCCCACCTCCCACCGACCTTCCTCTGGGTGGAAGCACCCTGAGTGCTGGGGTGGGGGCGGGGCGGGGGCCTGGGCTTTCCTGGCGCCCCGAGGGTAGGGCTCATGTGGCAGGCACTTGCCATGTGGCTGCCACCTTCAGTCATGCGGCAGGTGGTTATGGAGTGCCTGCAGTGTGGCCAGGGTGTTTCAGGCCCTGGATGGATACGCTTCTACATTCCATCGGTCTCAGTTGGGTCAGCAGGAGACAGATGCTGAAACAAAAAATGGGGAAGCAAGGGCCACGCTGAACCAGGCAGTAGGAAGTGGGGACCAGCATGGGAAGCTGGGAAAGAGGACAGGCTGTGCGGAGGGATGGTGGTTGGGGCCACCGAGACCTGAGGAGGTAGGGAGGGAAGTCAGGGGGACCTGTGGGGGAGGAGGGCTTGCAGTAGAGAAAACAGCCAGTGCAAAGGCCTGGATGGAACCGTGGCTGTGTGTGTGAGGAGAGTGAGGGAGCTGGTGGGCTGGAGCGGAGTGAGCGAGAGTGGTACGGTGAGGTCAGCCAGACAACCAGGGCCTGGTCCCATAGGACACTGTGCCCGCAGCAGGACTGTGGAGCCCAGTGAAGGTTCTGAGTGGAGGTGAGGCATGATCCAATGTGGGTTCTGCAGATCGCCTCTGGCTGCCAGTGAAGACTGGACGTTGGGGGCAGAGGTGGCTGCAGGGGTGTGGTGAGGAGGCTGCTGGACTGGCCTGCGTGGCTGCAGGGGTGACAAGAAGTGGTTGGATACCAGATATAGGTACAGGGAGAAGCATTTTCTATTTTAAAAATTGTGCATTTGGTTTCCACTTCTCCCTTCTATTTAAGGGAAATGCTTCGCAGTTTTCTGTTGACAGGAGTGATGGAAAATTTTAAATAAGATTATTTCAGTAAAAAGGCAAGTCAGTTTAGGGAAAGTGATTGATGGGTTGGGTGGGATGTGGAAACGGCAGAAATCACCAAGGTGGAACGTGCCTGTCTTAAGTTCTGGAGACACCTGGGGTTTGAGAACAGGCTCCCAAGATGGCTTTATCTGGCGGGGGGACAGGAGGGACAATCCTGAAGGCCATTGCGGGGGAACACACCCTTGATGGGGACGCAGACAGCTGCACCAAAGTCCCTGGATCAATGACTCCCACCGCACGATCCTGGGCAGGTGCCACTGGCTCAGCTCTGGTGTTCCGCCCGCAGAATGGCCGAGACCTGGGCTTTCAAACTGTGTTCTCCAGGGGACACGTGCGGGCATTTTTCTAGACTCGGCACCAAGATGTGCAGGTCACTCCTCACCCTTCTCTCCGTGATTGTTGAGTGACACGTTCACTGGCTGAGGTGCTGGGCTGGCCTCCTGAGAGGCCTCCTCCCACCAGGAGGGTGCTGGAGAAGGTGGAGAGTGTTGTGGAATTCTGTGCGTGGACTTAGGCTTTGTGGGCCGGCCAGTGGTTCTGACTGCCGTGGGCTTTGCTTAGGCTACCTGAGGCTTCTCTGTATATTTGGGGGCTAGTGAGCCTGGCCCTGCTATTATTCTTAGGCTGGATTTCCCCAAAGTCTGGGAGGCAGGGGCTCCCCAGGCTGGTCCCCTGGGCTCCTCGGGGGTGATGTGGCTTTTACTTATGGCTGCTTCTGCCTGGTGCAGGATCATCAAAGTCCCCGACCACCCAGAGGCTTTGTGTTTCCAGATCCGTGGAGCTGCCCCGCCGTACGTCTATGCTGTGGGGCGAGGTAAGTGGCCTGGCAGACGGGGTGCTCTGGGAAATGGGTCTGCGTGTGCCATAGGAATCCAGAGCCACCCAAACCATCACCACCAGCCTGCACCTCACAGTGCAGCACCATTACCACTTTCTTTGTTTGAAGCCAAGGCGTGCAAACGCAAATGCCTACAAGGGTGAGGCAGTTACAAATATGTAACTGAGAAGAAGACAATAGGGAGTGGTGGGGACTGTGGCAAGGTGGAAAATACACATTCACTCTAAAAGGGGCCATCTTCCTCAGCTCAAGCTCCTTATTGCCAGGCAAGAATGTGGGCCCACTCTTGCCAGATTTCATTTTTAAAGAGAAGCCATTTGGGAATTTTGGCCACATCTCTGTGGCCAGAGCCGGTCCACGGGCTCAAAGTCTGAGACCTCTGTTTCCTGTGCTGCCTTTTCACATGCTGTTGAAGGGCTTACTCTACCTTGGTGGCAAACCAGACCAGTCTGAGATCCTAGGTTCCCAACTCTTTTTGCATCTGTAGACCCCTGTTTTAAAATTCAAACATTAATTGTCCACTTTTGTAGTCATATTTGTCTTTTTTTCATACGTATTGATTAAGCAACTGTACATCAGGATAGAAATGTGAGAAGCCGGTACTATTTAGAGTGCGTTTCTATTTTATAAATCCTTAAAGCAGGGGCTCCCAGCGGGGGGCAGTTTCACCCTCCTGGGGACAGCTGGCAAAGTCTGGAGACATGTTTAGTTGCCACAGTGGGTGGGGGGAACAGGCATCTCATGGGCAGGGAGCAGGGATGCTGCCAGCGCCCTGTGGTACACAGGACAGCCCCAAACATCAGCAGTGCTGAGGTGAGGAGCCTTGCCTCACAGCATCTGTAGAGAAGAGGAGGTGTTCATAGGTGGACCAGGCAAAAACAGTAAAACCGCTGGTATCTCTTGAGCACGTTCTAAGAGCTGGGCGGGGCTGAATGCTTTAACTCACCGAGTCTCTCACAGACCCTACTAGTGAACATCATTAGTGTCTTCATTTTACTGACGAAGAAACTAAGGCCCAGAGAGGTTAAGGACCTTAACCAAAGGTCACACGGTTGGGTAGCGGCAGAGCCAGGGGTGGAAGTCAAACTGTGTGACCGTGGACTAGCTGCTGCGTCTCTGAGCCTCAGTGTTTCTGTCTGCACAGTGAGAGTGCCAGCCCGTGCCCTGCCTGCTGGAGCGGGTCGGAGAGGGGCCCCACGGTGGGAGGGCTGGAGGCGGAGTGTGCGGGTGGGGGACAGCGTTCATCTGGATACTCGCCCTTGCCTGCGGCCCAGGCCCTCTTTGCATGGCGTTCAGCCTCAAGCACTCCCATCTCCCTTAGGCTCAGAGGCCGCGGCCGCAGGGCTCTGTGCTGGCCAGTGTATCTTGAAGGTCAATGGCAACAATGTGATGAACGACGGTGCCCCAGAAGTCCTGGAGCACTTCCAGGCGTTCCGGAACCACCGAGAAGAGACCCTGGTAAGCCTCGTGGCAGCCAAGGCAGTCAGGGGAGCCCTGCCCTGTGGGTGGGGAGCTAAGGACTACCCTCCCTTCTCTGGAAAGAGCCTGAGGCATCATGCCTTTTTGGGTCGAGTGGGGCTGCCCACCTGGTGGGACTGAGCTGGGCTTGGGCCCTGTGCCCCTCAGCCTCCCTAAACTGGAGGAGCTGGGCCATGATACCTCACAGCCTCAGTTTTCACAGCTGCAAAATGGGCGCAACACTGCAGCGGCATGTTGGGCAGATGTTCGTGTTGGTGGTAGAAGTCGATGTTGTATTCGGATTGGGGTTGGGGTTCTGTGGAAGGTGATACTCATTTATTGGTTCACCCAGTGTTCATCGAGCAGCTGCTGTGTGCCTGACATGTTTCTAGGCCCCGGGCCCCAGGGGAGACTTCCATTGTCAAAGGCTCCACCTCTGCGGCTTCTGTGTGGAGTTTAGATTGTAGAGGGTGAGGGCTGAGTGTGACTGGAGGTCCCTCACGAAGGTTCCCAAGTGAAGTCTTGGAGGCCTCCCCTAAGGTGGTGTCACCACCAGGCTGAAAACCTGAGCTTTGGAGTCGGGGAACCTTTTGCGCCTTCGTCCCTGGGCACCCAGGTCATGGCCCACCCCCTTACTCCGCCCCCCTCACAGGGCTTGTACCAGTGGGTTTACCACACCCATGAGGACGCCCAGGAGGCCCGAGCCAGCCAGGAGGCCCCCGGCGAGGACCCCGGCGGCGAGGGGGCCCGGGAGGAAGACCAGTCCGACTCAGGTAACAGGACAGGCGGGCGGTGTGACAGCGACTCCAGCGGGGCCTGGGTCCTCTTCTGTGTCTGCACCCTTCCCTGATCCCTCCCTGTCCATCTGGTGGCCATCAGTTCTGTATCCGTTTCCTGTGGCTGCTGTAACGGAGCCGCACAAACCTGGCGGCTTAAACAGCACATATGTTCTGTCACAGCCCTGCGGGTCGCAAGTCTGGAACGAGTCTCCCTGGGCTGGGGTCAAGGTGGCGGCAGGCCTGCGTTCCTTTCTTCGGCCCATCCATGTGCCTGTTCCAGCTTCTAGAAGTTGCCTGCACTCTTTGGCCATGGCCCTCTTCCTCCGTCCGCAGAGCCAGCAGCGTCGGCCTGAGTCCTTCTCGCCTTGCTGTCTCCCTGATTCTGCCTCTTCTGCTCCCGTCTTCCCCATTTACGGACCCTTGTGATTACATCCGGTCCCCCTGGGTCAGCGGGATCAACCCGTTGCAAAGTCATCTGATTAGAACCTTACTTCCACCAGCAACTGTCATTTCCTCTTGCCTTGTAACAGCGTCCTGACGGAGTCTGGGATGGAGCTGTGGGTGTCTTTCTGGGGCCTTTATTCTGCCCATCTCAAGCTCCCGCCTTTATCTCTCCAGCGCAGCCTCAACCCTGAACTCCAGACCGGTCTTTCTACCTACTGCCCGCCACCCCCAGTGTCTAACAGGCTTCACAGACTTCACGTGGCCAAAATTGAACTCCTGACCTTCCCCTGAAACCTGCTCTGCCCCTGAGGGCCCCATCGCCATCCCTCCGAATTCTCAGGCCCCTGACCTCCGAGTCCCCCTCAGCTCGTCTTCTTGCCTCTGCTTTCCCCGTGTATCTGGGGTCAAACCGCTTCCCACCACCTCTGTCGCTGCCCAGTCCAAGCCACCGTCATTTCCACCAGGAGTGCTGCGGTGGCCTGCTCACTGTCCTCCTTGCCCCGCCTTACCTCCCCTCCTCCGGGCTAGTCTCAGAGAAGAGAAGAAAACATTCCAGTGGCTCCTGCCCCACTCAGGACAGAGTCCGAGTCCTCAGCGTGGCCTTCAGCCCAGCCTGGCTCTCCAGCCTCACCTCCCATCACTTTCCATTTGCCCTCTCCGCTTCATCCACCCAGCACCCAAGTGTACTCCTGCCCCAGGCCCTTTGCACTTGCAGTGCCCTCTGCCCGCAGTGCTCTCCTTTAGAGAATTTTTCATCTCGCTTACCTCCCTTCTCAAATGTCATCTCCTCAGAGAGGCCATCCCTGAGTGCCCTTGTGTCCCCGTGTCTCCTTATTCTGTTTTTCTGCACCAGATGTATTATTAATATATATCACGTATTGCCTTCTTTGTGTCCTAGATATGTCACTTCCTAACTGTGTGGCTTATGAGGAGTCACTTAGCCTCTTTGGGCCCATGTGAATTGGGTCTGAATCTGGGCTACCTAAAAGCATTGACTCAGAAACCAAAAAATCTGAGTAGGGTCACACAAGCTTCAGGTCTGGCTTGATCCAGTGCTTTAAATAGAGTCTCCTGAGAAGTGTCTTTCTCTCCAGCTTTCAGCTCTGTTCCCTCTGTGTTGGGTTTCTTTTCACATGCTGTTTTCTCAATGTGGTGGTTCTGGCAGCTTGGAATTCAGTTGAAAAGAGGTCTCCTTCTTCGTAGATCCAACAAAAATCCCAGAGTTGACTCTCATTGGCCCAGCTTGGGTCACATGCTCGTTTCTGAACCAGTCACTGTGAATAGGGGAAATCGAGTATGCTGATAGGCCAGGCATGTGGCTCAGGGGAATGATGTGGGTGTAGGATGCAGGTCCCCACTTCTGAGCCACATAGACGGAATAGGGCACAAGCGTTGATTTCTGGAGAGACAGTCCAGGACGAGGGGTGAACAGTAGCTGGCTGGCAGAACCGAACAGGGCTGTAGCATAGACAACCCTGGGTTTCCTCGTCTGGGTAGCAGGAGCTGTCCTCGGTGCTGGGCCAGCGGGCGGGCTGGCTGCGGGGTGGATCCCCCTGCTCAGGGTTGCCTATCCTTTTGGCTTTCAGCTTTCCCCTTGCTGTCCCTGGGTCCCCAGCTGAGCCTGCAGGAAGACAGCCCTGTGGTCAGCCTGACTGTGGACAATGTGCACCTGGAGCATGGGGTGGTGTATGAGTACTCGAGCACAGCCGGCGTCAAGTGTCACGTGCTGGAGAAGATCGTGGAGCCCCGTGGCTGCTTCGGCCTCACTGCCAAGGTCTTGCTGGACGCTGCCCTGTCCTGGGTGGGGGTGGAGCATCTCGATTCCCATTTTCTTAGAGTTAGCCTGGGCCCTGAACTCTAGTCTCTGCCCCACCACATGGGAGTTAGGAGAGTGACTTATCTCTTTAGCTTTAGTTTATGCATCTGCAAAATGGGCCAGTAACAGACCTGACCTCTCGGGGGTTATTAGGGGCACACAGGAGTCACTGCAGATAAACTGCTTAAGACGCCCCCTTGGCGTAGAGCGTGTGCTCAGCAGTTGCTGATGTTTTTGCAGATCCTCGAGGCCTTTGCTGCCGACGACAGCGTCTTCGTGCAGAACTGCGGGCGGCTCATGGCCCTGAGCAACAACATCAAGACCATGTCCCACTTCGAGTTCCGTAACATCTGCGACACCAAGCTGGAGAGCATCGGCCAGAGGATTGCCCGCTATCAGGAGGTACCTGTGCCCGCGGGGCCTTGGCCCAGAGGACTCGGGTTGTACATGTTGAGTACCACCCCCAGCTTAGCTTGGACAAAGGGGAGGATTTATGGGTTTAAAGTATTGAAGAGCCCAGAGGGGAACTGCAGGCCTGGCTCTGTCAGGGCTCAGACAGGTAGCCCTGTCCTGAGAACCTGGCCTCTCTCCTTCTGTTGACTTTACTTTCCTGTGTTGGCTTTGCTCTCAGGCGGGCCATTTTCATGTGGTGACCAAGGGGTCCCCAGTAGCTCTAACCTTAGCAGCCCACATAGAAAAGGGACCGGATGAGAGCTTTTATTGGCTTCGTTTGGGTCCCCTGTCTAGCCCTGTGTCGGTCACTGCAGGGGTGGGGAGGCAGCTTACCTGAACCGCAGGGGCTGCAGGTTGGGGAGAGGTGGTTCCTCCAGGGCAGCGCACATGTGCAGCTGAAGTGGGGAAATGGCTGTGGGCCTCAGATTTTTTCAGACTTTCTCTGATGTCCAGATTCACTGAAATGTAGCATAGGGGAATCCGCTTTTCCATCAGAGCCGTTCACCTTGCCCTGTTTGGAATGTTGGGCCTAGGCCAGGATGAAGTGGGTACTGGGGACAGGCCAGAGTTCCCAGAGTCCTTAATCATGATCTCTCCCCCACCCCCCACCTTTGTCAGTTTGCAGCCCAGCTGAAGAGCAGGGTTAGCCCACCCTTCAAACAGGCAACTCTGGAACCCCATCTGCTGTGTGGCCTGGACTTTTGCCCCACCAACTGCCACATCAACGTCATGGAAGTGTCCTACCCCAAGAGCACTCCCTCCATCGGCAGGTCCTTCAGCATTCGCTTTGGTCGCAAACCCTCCCTCATTGGCCTTGACCCAGAGCAAGGTAACTGCATGTGTCTGTTAGAAATTGTGTTTGGATCCCACGCTACAGATACTTAACAGAAACATGTCTGGAAGCCAGTGGTCCAGGGCTGGAATAGTGGCTTCATAGTCATCAGGGAACCTAGGCGCCTATCTTTCTACACCCTCATCTGTATGTGTGGCTTTCATCCTGAAGGATGCCTCATGGAATAGAATGGCTGCTGGAGTACCAGTCATCATGTCTGCCTTCCAGACAGGGGAAAAAATCACAGTAGTTAAAGGCATATTAGCACCAAAAGAAAACTTTCTTCTTGAAATAATCTAGTAGATTAAGATAATATCTGAAAGGGGAAATTTTCTCATTCATTGAGATCATCAATGTGGGTTTATAGACCTCTGTCCAAGGGGATTGTGGGTGTCTGGGCACTGTTTCCACTCGAGCTTTCCCTCTCTCCGTGTAGGCCACCTGAACCCTATGTCCTACACCCAGCACTGCATCACCACCATGGCAGCCCCATCCTGGAAGTGCCTGCCTGCTGTGGATGGGGACCTGCAACGCCAAAGTCTCCAGGACAGCAGCACTGGGCCAGCCAATGGGGCTCTGGGCCCGGAGGACCGGGGCCTAAGCTTTCTCCTCAAGCAGGAGGACCGTGAGATCCAGGACGCCTACCTGCAGCTCTTCACCAAACTGGATGTGGCCCTGAAGGAGATGAAGCAGTATGTCACCCAGATCAACAGGTGAGCTCTGGCCTTGGGGGGAGTGGGGGGAGGGGTGTTAGAATCAGGATTCTTTGTAGTGGGGAGCTGTCCTGCGCATCACAGGCCGTTTATCAGTGTCCCCAGATGCCTGCAGCCTCCCTGTTCCCCAGCTGTGGCAAACACAAATATCTTCAGACTTTGCCAAATACTCCCTCGGGGTATTTGGGTATATGAAATCACTCCTGATTGAGAGCCGACTTTCTAATGAAGTGACGGGCGTAGGCAGCAACCATCAGTGCAGGCTATTTGGTGAACGGTTTGGGGGGCTTTATAATTTTAAGAGAGCGAGATGGCAGGACACGCTGTCCCTTTGGTGTGATGCTTACGCCCCCTACAGGAGGGACTGTGTATGTACACCTGCCAAGTTGCTAGTGGGATTTTCAGGGAAGGGACACAGAGCATTTGATGGCCCCCTCTGTTAGGGTCAAAGGTGAGGCCTGAGGTCACGGCCTTGCTCAGAGTCTTCCTGGAGGCTGTGGAAGCCACGGGCATGTGATTTTAAAGTCCAGGTCTTCGCTCCCACAGGTTGCTGTCCACCATCACGGAGCCCACCTCGGGAGGGTCCTGCGATCCGCCCTTGGCCGAGGAGGCCTCGTCCTCCCCGCCGGTCAGCGAGGAGAGTGAGATGGACAGGACCGACCATGGGGGCATGAAGAAAGTGTGTTTCAAGGTGTCTGAGGAGGATCAGGAGGACTCGGGTCATGACACCATGAGCTACCGTGACTCTTACAGGTGGGGCCGCCGTGGGTGTCCTGTGGGCTTTGGCGTGGATGGCCAGTGGGACAGTTGAGGCCGCTGACTTGTGGGAAAGTCAGAACTAGAGGGACATTTCCCAGGAAGCAGCAGGGTGGGGCAGCGCTGCTAAACCGTGTGGTTCTGGGGGGTTACCTGAGCCCTCAAAGCCACCCAGCTGCCCCGCCCCACCCACCCCGAGGCTGATGTTTCGGGGTCTGTCCCCTTGTGGACACCGCCCACCCGTTCCACTCCACTTCCACACTGCGCTCGCTGGCGGAACGCAGCCGAAGGGAAAGTCTGAATCTTGGCATGGCTCAAAGCTCCCGTGGTTTCTGCAGTGGGCGGTTTATTTTCTCTCGATCTAAGGAGGAAGATGATTTCTTTTTCCTCCGAATTCCGAGAGGATCGGAATTGTTTTTCTGCTGGTTAAGCTAATTATAACAAGATCAGTGAAGTCCTAATTAGTGGATTAAATGGGCTAAAAACTCAATTTCCTGTAATAAAACGTATAGTGGGTAAGTGGAAGTCCTTTCCACAAATCAACAAGCCCCACGGGCTCCTGGGAAAGGTTGTGGAACGTTCGATTGCTGCTCGAGTGGAACGTGGGGGTGGGGGCACTTCAGCTGGGTGCGGGCAAAACACAGAACTGATGGCATTTGGCGAGAAAGGCCTGCGCCCCAGGCCTCCAGCACCCGTGTCCTTTCCGTCCTCGAGGGTCTGACCAGGCCGTGCTTCGGGCGTGGTTTCTCCATAGCCGGGTGTTCCCAGCACCTCGTGTCCACGGCCCAAGACTTCTCTATCTCTCTGGGTTTCTATTCTTACATTCTTGTGCCCTCCGGTTCTTTCTTTTATTGTCAAAAGGCGAAGGGAAGAATTTCAGGGTTGTGGCTTTTGGTCCCTGTACCTCCTGAGTTGCTGGGATACAGGCGCAGAGGACGCAGTCCCTGTCCTCGTGAGGTCTGCAGCCAGGCTGGGGAGACAGAACACACAACCGTGTGGTTGAGTGTGGCAGGCGCACACGTGTCCAGGGACCAGGCTGTGCGCCGAGGGGCGTGGCAGGAGTTCACACCCAGATGAGAGCAGTCTGCTGCCCCCTCACCAGCTCTGCGTGTCTGTGCCGGGGCCTGGACATGTCTCTCCACCATCAGAACACCAACCAGGCCGATCTTCCCCGTCTGTGGCATGGGTGGTCGGCCTGCAGCGTGGCCCTGGGCCCGTCATCCACCCGAGGAGCTAGGGGTTCTGTCTGCACTCCAGGAGGCAGGTTCTGGGTGCCGGGGGCAGAGGTGGGGGCCGCAGGGTGACCGCCGTCTTCCCTCCGCCCCTTCGCAGCGAGTGCAACAGCAACCGGGACTCCGTCCTGTCGTACACCAGCGTGCGAAGCAACAGCTCCTACCTGGGCAGCGACGAGATGGGCTCTGGTGAGTGCAGTGGCCCCCTATCGCTGTGCGTGGTGTTGTTTGATTTCCGGTTTGTCGTACTCGACTCTGCGGTTTCTCATTTTGTGCCGCGTTGCGTAGTGGGGTCGTGTCTTGCCTTTCGTCTGCTCCCTGGGCACATTTCATGGAGCACAAAGGTCCTGGCCCTCGCGGAGCCGACGTTCCCCATGCATGTTGTGTGTCGTGGACACGGAGCGGACGAGACACACCCGATGCAGCTAGAGACTGGGACGAGCTGCTGTGACGTCACCGAAACAGGGTGACCCGATGGTTTCCATAAAAGCGACGCGTACACAAACCAGAAATTCAGATGACACAGGAGAGCTCAAAAGAAGTGCATGAAAATTAGATCCCCCAGAAGTAACCACCAGTGACATTTGGAGACCATGGGTGACCACGTGCCTCTGCACAGAGGGCATGTGGGCGGGTGGCCGGGTGGATAAACAGACAGAAATAATATCCTGCAAATTAGGTTACACCATACTTAACAACTTTTTCTGAGGGACTGAAGTGTGTTTTGATTTTAGTTTCATTGATTTCAGCCTCTAATAATTCTATTTTGCGAGTAGGTCATATATCCGAGGGTTTATAATTGCGAAGGTGCAAGAGGACGGGCGGTGACACACCTCCCTCACACCCTTCCCACCCACTCGCCTGCGTCCCAGCTGCCTAGGGTGACCTTCCAGCGGTAGTCTGGGCATAAAAATTTAATTTTAATTTTTTTCCCAATTTAACAGCGGAAAAAGCAGCTCAAGTAAAATCGAAGCTGTTGCCGAACTTGAGATAAATATTTCATCACATAAGACATGCAGCTATATACAAAGCATCCCTCGGGAGGTTTCAGGGAGGTTGTGGCGTGTGGCAGCGTGCTGGACTGACACAGCTCGGGGGATGGGTCCGGAGGCTTGGGGTCCTGCCCCTTCTCTCTGGCTCGCAGCCCCCTCGTGTGCAGTGTTGGCAATGATGACAATGGCCTACAGTTGTAATAATGAAGGTGAAGGTGAAGGAACTGAGGCTCAGAGAGGCCAAGGGATTTGCCCAGGATCACAGAGCCAGGACCGGAGTCTGTCAGACCCCAAACCCACTGTGGGTTTTGGGTCTCTGTACTTATGTCATCTTCTTGGGAAGGACGTCCGGAGGGTATGAGATGGGGCAGGAGTTGTTCGCTGATGGCTGTGGCTCCTTCCTTCTGCCAGGGGATGAGCTGCCCTGTGACATGCGGATCCCGTCAGACAAGCAGGACAAGCTTCACGGCTGCCTGGAACATCTGTTTAACCAGGTAGGACCTTTGTGCCCGCCCCTGGCCTGACCTTGGGTTCCCCCGTTACCCCTGGTCAGAACCCAGAAGCCAGGACCCAGGGCAGGGGCTGTGGATCATGGGTCTCTGCTGCCTGGAGGGCCGTGGAGCCCCACTAACCCCGCGCTTCTTCTGGCCAGGTGGACTCCATCCACGCACTCCTCAAGGGGGCGGTGATGAGCAGGGCTTTCGAAGAGACCAAGCATTTCCCCATGGACCACAGTTTGCAAGGTGAGCACAGGGGCGCTCTCCGCAGGGCTCGGGATGACCTCCGGCGTCTGGCCAGGAGACAGCACCGGTGGGGACCGTGTGCTGGGCTGGGGGCAGGACACACTCACACTCTCGGCTCTGCCCCTCTCCTGCCCCGTGGCTGGTGGGCCCTTCTGGGGGTCGGCAAGTCCAGCACACGGGCCCAGTGCAGCCCATAGCCTGGTGCAGTGTAGACTGTGGCCTGACAGAGACGCTTCACTTGTGAGGAGCAGTAAACACAGAACAGAACGAAGAAACAAAGGGCGTGAAACAGAGGCCGTGTGCCCTGCAGAGCCTAAAACCGTCCCCAGCTGGCTCTTCACAGCGAGAATGCGTGGAGCTCTGGGCCAGTCTGCGGCCGCTCTGGGCCACGGTCTGTCCGTCTGCACACAGCAGGTAGGGAGGGAACGGAGCTCGGTTTGCCAAACCTCATGCCTTCAGCCCTCCTTCATCACTTGATCCAGATTCACTGAATCTACCTACACACTCACGTTTTTAAAAACCATATTATTTGCTGCCTGCATTATTATTGATATAACTTTCTTGAAAAACTGTCACCCTTGTAAACATTTAATTATTAAAGGAACTTACTAAACTCCCTATATATGGAAGACCTGTATAGCATGCCATAAAAAACAGTGACCCTGGTAAGGTCAACGGAAACAGCCACAAAACAGTGTCACTACACTGCAGTGAGGCACAGGTCCCTGCCCAGAGCTCTCTGTTCCTCCCCCCTGAGAGGGGTCCGTGGTGAGAGAAGGTGCCGGGGGCTTAGCAGCACCAAACGGAGACTTTCTTCTGGAGATGAGTGGGAGCAAAAGAACTGACATGTGTGTCCTCCCACCTGCCTTCCCTCTCATTTACCCACCCACCCATTTATCCCCCCGCCATCCGTGCATCTGCATCCACCCAGGAAATAACTCCCAGGAACCAGCTTCTGCCAGGCCTTGTGCTGGGCACTGGGAACCCCAAGATGAATGTGGCACTGCCCCTGACCTCCAGGAGCTCCCAGCTGGGTGCAGGGGGTAGGGAAAGGAACAGGAAGTTGCTCCTAAATAAGGGTGGGAAGTGTGAAGAGTTGGGGTGCCCTGGCACAACCGCCCCTCCTGCTGTCTCAGGCTCACGTCTTCCAGGGACGGACCTGAGAACATAGAGACAGAAAAACCCAGAGGCACCCAACCATGGATGTCTCAGAAACCTGGGCACTGTAGCAGGGATGAGACCCAAGAGACAGGGTCCTGTGTCTGCTTGGCCTTTGAATGGTCTTGCTGGGGCCAGGTTCAAGTCCCAGCTCTGTCACTACCCAGCTGTGTGACCTTGGGCAGGGCACCTTCCCTTTCTGTGCCTGGCCTTTCTCCTCTGTGTAGGGAAAAGGTTAGACTAGGTTCTGACTCCTGTGTCTGCTTGACTGATGAGGCTGCAAGGAGGTAGCACCTAAGAATCCTGGGACTACATACACACTTAGGAGAAGAGAATGCAGATTGATTTGTGATGTCTGCAATGGCTTGGTTCCAGCTGTGAGGAGCCATGCCTCAGACTAGGAGGAAGGGGTGCTGAGGTTGATGAGTGATGTCTGCCATGGGTATGGAACTGTGAATCAGCAGCACACTCGCCATGCCATGTATTTGCTCCCCATGGGCCAGATCGTACCCAGCGGTTCTACCAGCATCCTCGATCTCAGATTCCAAGCCTTGGAATCTGGTGATGGGACATAGGCCTTTGTGCCACCGTTCCCCGGAGCCACCTCTGTCCCTTTCCTATGCTCACGCTGCTCTCCTGCCCCAGAGTTCAAACAGAAGGAAGACTGTACGATCCGTGGCCGGAACTTGATCCAGATCAGCATCCAGGAGGACCCCTGGAACCTGCCCAACTCCATCAAGACCCTGGTGGACAACATTCAGAAATACGTGGAAGGTCAGTTGGGGGGGGGAGGGTAACTTGGGGGGATTTGTGGCCATAGGGTCTTCATGTGGCCTGTGGCAGGGCCAGGAGCGGGTCTGTCCCCGTGTCCCATGTCTGTCCGTGCCTGGGGAGGACAAGAAGAGGGGGTGCCCCTTTCTCAGCTGAGTGTCCACCCGGGGACTCGACACCCCGGAACTGCTGGTTTTGTGCCGGGGGCTCCCCTGCAGAGTCAGGAGGCTGAGAAGGCTGAACTTATGCCTTCTCCGCTTCAGAAATTTTGGATTTGATTTAGTTCGTTTTATTCATTATCAAGGTCACAAGCTAGGGGCCTCCTGATCAGACTTGGGCCCACAGGTAGGTTTAATACTATAGCATAGAAGAAAATGTGAATCGGCTGTCAGTGTTTTATTATTGGAAATAACCATGTAAAAATCTAGATTTCCGGCTGCTCTTGAACAGTCGGGAGATCTGGCACCGCAGTCCCATGTGGGTGGGGATGAGTGGCAGCTGCCGTCTTAGGTGGGAGAGTCCCCACCACTCCCTCCTTCCGGGCGTCTGCCTCACAGGAAGCGGGCGACATCTACACTACCTGCCTGGCCCTTGGCAACATTTAAGTCCGGGACTCCTGGCTTAGCAGGAGCTGCAGCCTCTGAGCTTGCCTTTCAGACTTTTCCTTTCAGCCCCTTCTGGGCCTGAGAGCCATGTTTTGAAGAAAAGAGACCAGGATGTTAGGCCTGTGTTCAGAAGGTCTGAGTTTCGTCTCCGCGTGTGCAGGGCTGTGGCTGTGTAGAGCGTGTGTGTGTGTGCCTGCATGCTTGTGTGAGCTTATGTGCACCTGTGCATGTGTGCACGTGTAAGCCTGTGCCCACACACGTGTACAAGGTGTGGGCTGGGGCTTTGGCCCCGCAGTTGGAGGGGCTGGTTTTAGTCTCTCTTTGGTGGGTGTATGCAAACAGCTGGGATGCAGCTAAGAGTTGGGGTTCCGTCCCCTGGAAGTTGGGGAAGCACAACTGTATGTACGTGCCGAGAGTACCGGGTATCACCACACGGGGTTCACCTCGGGATGCAGGGAGGGCCCAGCTCTGCTGGAATCCCATGCTAACTCCTCTCGGCCCACCTTTTTTTTCTCTATTCCTTCTCTTGCCAGATGGGAAGAACCAGCTGCTCCTGGCCTTGCTGAAATGCACAGGTGAGGGCTTTGAAGGAGCCGCCGTCTGTGACTGGCACACACCCAGCTGCACCCAGGAGAGGCCATCCTGGCCACGGGCGCTCGTGACCACAGCCCAGGGGAGGCCTCTTCTGCCCGCTGAGGTTGACATTCCCGTGGTTGTCAGGACCTGCACTTGGTGGGAGAGGGGCAGGGCAACACTGTGCCTCTCACACCTCTAAGAACTGCGAAGACCTCACTCGTTTCCTCCTCCTGAGTCCAGGGGACCAGTCTCGGCCCTGGAGCCAGGAGCCCTGTGTCTTGCCACCTCCCAGGCCTGGGCATATCTTGAGGAGGACACAGGACAGAGGGCCGATGACTAGAGAGGGTGTTTGCCAGTCGAGTCCTCAGCCCTGCCTGGGACTTCCTACCCAGCAGACAGTGGGGAGGAGGAGAGGGCAGATGGTGGGCCTGGGGAAGCGGGAGGTGTTCTTCATCCCTCCCTTCTTTTCAGAACTTCTCCGCCAAGGGGCAGCCAGAATAGGGTCTAGGTCAGAACTGGTCTCTGAGAACCAGTTGGCCAGAGCCAGTCATCGAAAATAATCCCTCCCAGAAGATCGGGACCCTGAATGAGCGATTGCCCGAAATTGGCCAGTTCCTCAAACCATGTCAAGAGCAGGGGCAAGGAAGGGGCAGGCAGGAGGAAGGCGTACTCCTCAAAAACAGAGCAGACAGTACACTGCACTTCTTAAACTATGGAGCTGGGCAGAATTGCCTGGCGCCATTGGCCTCCAGCCAGTCAAGGTGGAGAAACCCCCTGATCGGTGGAGAGAGGACGGAGCGAGGGTTTTGGGAAGGCTGCAGGAGAGACACAAAGCAGATGGGTCGTCGAGAGACTGGAGTTCAGACTGATTTGCTTTTGGAGAGTTGATCCTTGTGGGGTTGGCTTTTGGTGGCCGGGATTGATCTTTGGCAGGTTGGCCCCAGATGGGTGGCCTGCTGGGCCCGGGGACTGGTTCTGGGTTGGGGCTGTGGGGCTCGGGGCTGCTGATGGTGTGGGAGCCCCTGCCCAGCCAGCCCCTCCCTGCCCTCCAGACACCGAGCTGCAGCTGCGGAGGGACACCATCTTCTGCCAGGCCCTGGTGGCTGCCGTGTGCACCTTCTCCGAGCAGCTGCTGGCGGCCCTCAGCTACCGCTACAACAACAACGGGGAGTACGAGGAGAGCAGCCGGGACGCCAGCCGCAAGTGGCTGGAGCAGGTGGCGGCCAACGGCGTCCTCCTGCACTGCCAGTCCCTGCTGTCCCCGGCCGCTGTGGTGAGTGCGGGGAAGAGGGACAGGTACGCCGGGAGCCCGAGCAGAAGAGCTCCTACCCACTCACTCGGGCTCTCCTCGTGCATTTGGCAGCTGTTTATTGAGCACCTACTATGTGCTGCTGTTACAGCTGCTGGGGATCCAGCTGTGGGCAAAGCAGAGTTGTTGTTCTCCGGGATCTTAAATCCTAGTGTGTGGGGGGGTGCATCAGTAAGTGAAACAAGTGGTGTGGACCAGCAGCTCCCAACCAGGGCAGTTTTACCTCCCAGGGGACACTTGGCCAGGTCTGGAGACTTTCGGTTGTCACACGATGGATGAGGGGGGAGGAGGAACTACTGGTGTCTAGTAGGTAGTGACTGGGGATGCTGCCAGATATCGTACAACGCACAGCATAGTTCCCCCTGCCCCCTTCCCCCAGTTACCTGGCCCTAAATGTCAGTAGTGTCACACCTGAGAACCTGATAAGGGCCACAGAGAAAAGTCAAGCAGGGAAGGGGACAGGAAGGGGTGGGGCGGCAGCAGTTGAAAGTTTCAGTGAGGTAGCCAGGAGGGCCTCACCAAGAAGGTGACCTCTGACCTAGGAACTGAAGCGGGGGAGGGAATGAGCCCTGAGGCTATTGGGAGGAGCCTTTCAGGCCCGGAGAATAGCAGGTGCAAAGGCCCCGAGGCAGTGGCTGAGGAAGGACCAGGTGGCCCCGTGGCTGGAGCAGAAGGAGCTGGACAGGGGGACACGAATCTTGAGAATTGCTTGGGGTCAGACTGTGCTGGCTCCTGCAGAACTTTGGCTTCGCTCTTGGCGGGCATGAGCCCTGGGAGGGGCTTGAGCGGAGGAGGGGTGGGCTTTGACTTTGACACTGAAAGAATCACTCCCACTCCGGGCTCCTGGGTGAGGAAGACTGTGAGGGCGAGGATGGAAACCAGGAGGCCAGCGAGGAGGCTTCTGTAACGATCCAGGTGAACTTCCTTGCTGCCCACAGAACCTCAGTTCATCTGCCCAGTGGCCCCAAGGCAGGTTTTTTTTTTGTTGTTGTTGTTTTACCACCAACACCCCGAGGCCCGGGCAGCTGGGTGTGAACTCTGGGAGCCTGACTCCAGGCCCACAAACCCCTACGCGGCCCTGCTCCCTCTGCATCTCCTTCACCCTGATCCCACTGTCCCCCCACTCTCAGGGCTCAGGGCAGGCCCAGCTGCTGGCCCCCAGGAGGCAGAGCCAAGGACTCATCATTTAGGGGTGCTGGGTCCCAGAGCCGATGTACCCCAGAAATACAGCCTGCCTCATTGCTCTGGACTGTTTGCTCCTGCACGCCGTGTGCACAGGCTGAAGCTCCCCGCCCCTATAGCCCTGAGCCTCCTGGACATTTTCCCAGGCACGGTCAAAGCCAGCGCTGCTGGCTCTTAGGAGAGCACGGCCTTGGTGCACCCCCTGCTGGCCACTTTTGCACACAGGCGCTGTCTGGCTGGAGATCTGCTCTCCCCTGCTTCCTGGAAAGTACCTGGAAAGGCAGCCAGGAACTCCCAGCCCTCACCCTCCATCCTCAGATGGGAACCCCGGGCCCCAATGCCTTAGTCACCAGTCACCACGACGTGCCAGGCTCTGAGCTGGATGCCGGGTGTCTGAGGCTCCCATCTTAGTGGGGAAACAGGTTGGAAAGAAGGAAGGAAGGAAGGAAGAGGGAGGATAGATGGAAAGAGGGGAATTATGTAGAAGGCTTAGAAGGTGGTTGAGCTTCTTTGGATTGAAGTGGTCAGAGATGACCACTTGGGCTGTGACAGAGAAGTGACATTTGAGCTGAGACCCGAGTATGTGCAAAGTGTGTGTGCACATACCAGTATGTGCAAAGGTGCCGCCAAACAGAGACCAGTGCGTCCAGAGGGGCACAGGCCAGAGGGAGTGGGGGACAAAGTCAGCAGGGCCATGTCTGCAGGGCCCGGGACATTATTCCGGGAGCAGAGGGAGAGTCTGGAGGCTTGCAGCAGGTGCGTGATGTGAATTGCGTTAAGTTTCTCAAAGATAACCTGCAGTCACAGGGGACCCCCAGGGTCTGACTCGGCTCGGCAGCCCCTAGGCGGCCCTGCCCTCTCCATATCTCCGGTTTGATCCCTGGCTGACCGTCCCTCGGGGGAAAGGGTGGCACAGGGAAACCCGTGAAGAGGTTGGGGTGGTCCTCCTAGAGAGAGGACAGGGTCTTGTGTTGGGGGTGGCAAGGAGGGTTGAAGGGGGTGGATGGACCTGGGGTACGTTTTGGAGGTCAGCCCATCAGGACTTGGTGATGGGCTGCATATAGCACGAGGGGAGACAGAGGTCAAGAAGTCCTTCAGGACAAAAAGGTTTGGGGCTTGGGCTGCTGGACAGATGCTGGTGTGCTTTGTGAGATGGGGCCAACTGGCTGGGGAGTAGGGATGGTGAGGAGGAGAATAAGGCCTGCTTTGGGCTTGTTGGGTTGAGATGGCTGAGTGGGATTGCGGGGTGGGCCGGGTTGGAGGGCCACCCCACACGTTGGAGCAGGCTGGGCTCCGGCCCTGGAGCTGCAGGACAGGCAAACACCAGCTCGCACCCAGCCTGGAGAGCCCGGTACAGAGCCCACGCCTGTGCGCTCTCAGCCTGCGGTGCCAACCAGAGCTGAGCCACAGCGTCTGGAAGTGAGACCCTGGAGCAGGGGTGGCACCTGAGACTCCTGCGCCCTGTCTTCCTCCTGCAGAGGGAGGAGCGGACCATGCTGGAGGACATCTGGGTGACCCTGTCCGAGCTGGACAGTGTCACCTTCTCCTTCAAGCAGCTGGACGAGAACTACGTGGCCAGTGAGTGACTCCTCCCACCCCCACCGTGAGAGCCTGGGTTCTGGGTGGAAGGAAGTGCTTTGGGGGCCCTCCTGCCACTGGCCAGCTGCCCAGGTTGACCCGGGACCCAGTGCTTTCAAGCCTCACGCTCCTAGCACGCACGGAAAAGAGGGCCTCTTCATATAGATCCGGTCATCTCCAAAAGCTTTTAAAGGGAACAGCCAGTGCCCAGTTCTCATTACAATCTCTAAAGATGTCCACTATTGGGTTGAAGACTCGTTAAGATATTTTAAGAATTTATGGTATCATTGTGAGTGTTTTCCTTTTTCCCTTCCTTGTTCCTCCTCATTCTCCTTCGACCCTGCCATGGTTCATCCTCCCGTTCACCCGCCCCCTCATCCGTCTGTGTGCCCACCCACCCCTTCTCCGTCCGTCCACATGTCCCTCCCTTCTCCGTCCGTCCAACATCCACCCCTTCTCCATCCCACCTGCCCATCCTCCCCTTCTCCGTCCCACCTGCCCATCCTCCCCTTCTGCATCCCACCTGTTCATCCACCCCTTCTCCGTCCCACCTGTTCATCCACCCCTTCTCCGTCCCATCTGCCTATCCACCCCTTCTCTGTCCTATCCACACATTCACCCCTTCTCTGTCCATCCACACATCCACAATTATGAGCACACAGTATGTGTCTGGCCCAGTTGTGGTTCTGGGGCCGCAGTGGAGCAATACGGCTGTGGTCCCGCCCCCCTGGAAGCCACAGGCTAGCCCGGCGGGCCTCCACCCTGGCTGTACCGCAGTCACCCAGCTCTGCAAAGATGCCGGTGCCTTAGCCTCCCCTAGCCCTGGCATGCCGAGTTCACTCTGTGGGGTGGACCCTGGGCACTGGGGTTCTAACAAAGTTTTCCTGGTGACTTGGAGGGATTGCCCAGACCGAGGACCGCTGGGCTGGGCTCTGGAGCCGTGGTTCTCTGAGTGTGGCCCCTGTTAGAAAGGCCAGCCCTCGGGCTCCACCCCAGACTTGAACCTGAAACTCTGGAAGCAGAGCTGGTAGATCTGTGCTGACTCGCCTGAGAACCAGGGCTTGCAATCAGTGGTTCCCGACTTGCAAAAACTACCCCCTCCACAGCGAGTCTGTTTAGGTAGATTTTTTCCTAGTTGCTGCACCTCCATGAAATGTTAGTACCATGGAGGTGTTTATATCTGTTTATCTACCATGGGTATATCTGTGCTTTGTATATAAAAAGAGTAAACTTTTTTGACATCCCCTCAAGAACCAATTTTCCCTCCTTGGGCGTGATGTCATCCTGTTGAGAATGCATGAGACTCTACAGGGACAGTAGGTTTGTTTCTGGTACTAGTTGGAGTCAGTGGTCAGTGACTGCCTAGTGATAGGCTGAGTGGGTCTTAGGGAGAGCTGTTGATTGATTAGTGATGTCTGCCCTGGGTGCCAGATGGGGTGTTGGTGCCGTGCCTGCCGTAAGCTCTTCCCTGTGGGTGTAAATAAACTCAGGTCCCGTCTGAGGGCAGCATTTGGCAGGTGGAGGCCTAGGGCTGCCAGGTGAGGGGTACAGGGAGCACTGGTGAGGCCCCGAAGACAAACACGGACAATCCCCCAGCTGGGCAGAGTCAGTGTCAGGTCTGAGAATTAAGCAGTGGGAACTGGGACCTGTTGAAAGAGTTGAGAAGAGGGGGTCAGAGGCTGCTCTTCTGAGTGTGCCAGGGCAGGGAGGTCTGAGGCCACTCCTGGAGGGCGGGAGGGCAGGGAGGTCTGAGGCCACCGCTCCGGCATGGGCAGACAGGGACGACCCAGGATGCCACCCTGAACATGGGGCAACAAGGGGGTGTGAGGTGACCCTTCTGGGGTGGGGGGACCAGGGAGGTCCCAGGACGCCCCAGTGGAAGTGGGAGGCGTGGTCTGCAGGCGTCCTAACCTGGGCCTGGTGGTGACCCACCCTGCCCCGCCCTGTGCCCCCGCAGACACCAATGTCTTCTACCACATCGAGGGCAGCCGGCAGGCGCTGAAGGTTGTCTTCTACCTCGACAGCTACCACTTCTCCAAGCTGCCCTCCCGCCTGGAGAGCGGGGCCAGCCTGAGGCTGCACACCGTGCTCTTCACGAAGGGTGAGTGTGGGGTGCGGAGCAGGGCCCACGGGGGATGGCCCGGGCTCTGAGCACTCCTCAACCCCGCCACCTGTCCACACTCTTCTTCCGTCACAGCTCTGGAGAACGTGGAGGGGCCGCCTCCCCCAGGTAGCCAGGTGGCGGAGGATTTGCAGCAGGAGATCAATGCCCAGTCCCTGGAGAAGGTTCAGCAGTATTACCGCAAGCTCAGGTATGTGCATGGGCTGCAGGCTGGGGACAAGAATCTGAATCTTCTGCAGGGACTGGATATCGGCATAGAATACAGTAGACAGGCCCCCAGTGTGGGAGTGGGCAGAACGCCTTTTCCTGTGCACCTGCTGTGTGCCGGGCCCTCTGCCTACACATGGTCATCAGACTCTCTCCATAGTCACAGCTGGCCATTCTAAACGGCTTTACAGATGAGGAAACTGAGGCCCAGAGCATGTGCCTGGCTTGCCCAAGGTCACGCAGTTAGATGGTGTGGCTGAACTGAGCTTGGAACTGCGTCTGTTGGCTTCTTCAAAACAGGTCCTTCCAGCCGAGGGAAGCTGCCTGTTTCATTTTACACGGGGGTGGGAGCCGGGTGGGATTCTGAAGGCTGTGAGTGAGGGGTGTGGCTCCCAGGGCCTTGGCCCTGCTGGGCAGAGATCCCCTGAGAGCAGTGGAGGGAGCGGGGCCACACTGGTCGGGAGGAAGCCCCACACCCAGGGAAGCAGCTCCCCTCCTCCTCCCTCCCCCTTCTCCTCACCTTCTCCCTCCTGAACCGAGTTTCAGGGGCTGGGTGAGAGCTTTGAGGTGTTGGGGCCCAGTGTTACCACTTGGAAACAGGAGGCTGAAGGCTCAGGGCAAACGTCCAGCCTTGCTATTAAAACGGGCATCTCCTTGGCTGACCAATGCCAGCAGTCTGTTCCACGCTGCTTGTTGGGCATTTAAAACATGCAATCTCCATTCCTTCACCCGTCACTCCTTTTACTCAGCGCCCTTGGGCCAGGCTGTGTGCTGGGGGCTTGCCTGGGGGTCAGCAGTGTCCAATGAAGCCTCTTCTTTAAGAAAAAAATTTTTTTTTTATTCTCACCCGAAGGCATTTTTTCATTGGTTTTAGAGAGAGGGGGAGAAAAGATTTCAAGAGGGGGAGAGAGGGGAGGGAGGAAGAGAGGGAAACATCGATGTGACAGAAAAACAGCGCTTGGTTGCCTTTTGCACGCACCTGGACTGGGGACCCAACCTGCAGCCTGGGCTTGTGCCCTGATGGGAATGTGAACCCACAGACCTCTGGTTTGCAGGAGGGTGCCCAAGTGCAGGTGGCTTTTTTTCGCTGGCACTCCCCTGAGCCACACCGGCCAGGGCTGAAGCCTTTTTCGTGGACATAGATTCCAGAGCAGCAGTTGTCAGCCCCCACCCCCTGTTTTGTCGATAAAGCTTTATCAGCACACTGTCACATTCACTCCGTATGGATCGCTTCCAGCCGCTCTTGTGCTGCAGCGGTGCAGCAGCCCAGCTGAGCGGGGCCTCGGTGGGGACTGGCCCAGACAGCCTGAAATGCTGACTGTCCGGCCCTTTACAGAGAAAGCGGGCGAGCTGAGCCCTGCTCTGGGGGCCGATGAACAGTAAACCAGTGATCTGAGAGCTGGGCGGTGAGAGCGTTCGGAGCATAGGCACTTGGGACAAGGGCGTGGAGAGCAGGGCTGTCAGGTGCTGATCACTTGATCAGAACAGGCTGTCAGGAAGCGGAGGCATTTGAGGGGTGCCTGGGAGGCCCCTCCTTGCTCCTCCCCGGGCTGTTGGAGGCTCGGGGGACTGTGAGCTTGGAGAGCCGTGCAGGGCGCTCTGAGTGGTTTCTTTCTGGGGGCTGTTGGGGGGACGATGGGCTGCAGCTGCAGGGGGTGGGGGCTGCATGCACGGTGGCCGTGGCGCCCCCCCGCCCCAACCCACATCTTCCTCTCTCAGAGCGTTTTACCTGGAACGGTCTAACCTGCCCACAGACGCCAGCACCACGGCGGTGAAGATCGACCAGGTGTGTCCACACTTACGTCACCCTGCTGTGGAGCTCGGGCAGGACTTGGGGCTCTCGGGTCAAGACTCAGCTGTCAGGGTTTGGGGTCACATCCCAGCCAGAATCCTGGCAGAGCTGCCTCGAGCCCTCTGTGGCCCCTCCTCCAGGTAGTCTCCTGGGATAACTTCCTCCCCGTTCTAGGAGTTCCAGCTGCTTGCCCACCTCTGTGTTGGAATTAGCAGGTGGCTTTTTTTCGCTGGCACCCTCTCCCCTGTGCCTCCCTCACCCCCTTGTTATCACAGTGTTTCTCCGACTGGCTGTGGCCTCAGAGGGGTCTTCCTGTTTGCTGGTTGCAATTATTGCCAGCAGTTAAAAATCAAAAGATTTCCTGTGTACTGGATGCTTCTAGCTTTCCCTGAGAAGGGGGGAGACCTGGCTCTCCAGGGCCTGCGTTGTTGCATGTTACGGTTGGCTCTCTGAGGGCACGTGCCAAGGCGTCACCCACTCCCCAGGCTCAGGCAGGCCTCGGATTTGACAGTGCCTGGGGGTGCTGGCCTTGGGACTGTGAGGCTGGGGGCTCAGAGAGAAGCGGGGGGCACGGCCCACTGGGGGTTTGTAGTCTGGTTGACAGATTATAAAGATGCCACAGAAAGACTTGGCCACCAGTATTTTATGCCTCCACAAGGCCACTGAGGAAAGCTGGGCAGGAGGAGGGCCCTTCCTGGGAGGTGCAGCTTGAGCTGGTGTGACAGTTCGGAGAGAACAGGAGAGGGCACATCATTCAGGATTTTTGGGGGGTACACCTGGGCAGGTGAAGAGAATGAGACTGGAAGGTTAGGCCTGAAATTGTGAACACTGAACGCCAGCTTGTGGGGCAGTGGGGAGCCACAGATGGTCCTTGAGCAGGGCTCGGGGAAGGTTAATTGGGCTGTAACCCCCGGTGAGGGGGGTGGGGGACAGCTGTAGCAGCTGAGCTGGATGGGAGGGAGTGGATGGGGTGGCAGGTTGGGTGGGGGTCCCCACCAACCATCCGGGTGTGTATATGTGTGTGTGTGTGTGCACGCGCCTCACAGCTGATACGTCCCATCAACGCCTTGGACGAGCTCTGTCGTCTCATGAAGTCCTTCGTCCACCCCAAACCTGGTGCCCCTGGGAGCTTGGGTGCTGGCCTCATCCCCATCTCCTCCGAGCTCTGCTACCGCCTGGGGGCTTGCCAGATCGCCATGTGCGGCACCGGCATGCAGAGGTGAGCTCAGAGCCGGGCCCTGGGGGGCCAAAGAAACCAGAGGCGGGGTGCCTGCTGCTGCCCCTGATGCATTAGGGGAGGGTGCAGGCAGTGAGCCAACGCTGGCTTTGTGCAGCCAGCCGGTGGGTGGGGGTGGGGGATGTTCTTGGAGGAAAGATACCTGGGAGTTGGGAGTGAGCCCAGCAGTTGTGTGGGGACAGGGACAGTTCTCAGCCCTGAGGCAGGGGCTCACTCGGGGACAGGAGGATATGAGGCCAAGGGCCTGCCAGGCTGTGAGGGTCGGGGTGGCGGCCGGTTCCTGGGCATGAGGGGGTCTCAGAGGCCCGTCTCACCTGCTGTCCCCTTCCCCCTCCCCTGCAGGAGCACCCTGAGTGTCTCCTTGGAGCAGGCGGCCATCCTGGCGAGGAGCCACGGGCTGCTCCCCAAGTGCATCATGCAGGCTACGGACATCATGCGGAAGCAGGTAGGGCGGCCCCGCCAGCTGCAGGGTGCCCTGGCTCTGACGTCCTGGGCTGGGGGCAGGGGTGGCCATCAGGGACGGGGTGATCAGCCCCACATGTGGCCCTTTCCCCCATCTGGAGGGGACCTGGGATTTCCCCCTCTGGGGCCCATTACCTACCCTCTCCCCAGCCTACCCACTGGCCCCACATATGTTCTCTCAAGTGCCCCTAACTCCATGCAGAGGCAGGTCCCGGCCTCACAGGTCTTTCTTCTCAGGGCCCCAGGGTGGAGATTCTGGCCAAAAACCTGCGGGTCAAGGATCAGATGCCCCAGGGTGCACCGAGGTGAGTACTCCCCCTTCTCCTTCCCTCCAGGAAGACCAGGACCTGGGCTGGCATTAAACTCCTGGCCTCACCCCAGGCAGATGCCCTGGTAGTCATATGGGGCTTCACCCCTCATTTACGGGGGTCCCACCTTGTGAAGAAACAAATGCACTTAGCTCTGCACTCCTCAGGATAACTCCCTCTTTGGGAAGATGCCTCAAGGCCCCCACGTGAGCCAGGGGCGAGGATTCGGTGCGATGCCCACCGTGCCCACCACCCTTTCTTGAATGCCCTGCCACCCGGGGGCCCTCTGCCCTCCGGCCGCTTCCTGTCCTCACGACCCGTCGTCTGTCCACGTGGATTTCGGCCCAGCCCTCTCCCTCCCCACCGCCCGTTTGTTGTCAGCATCTGCCCGCAATTTTCAAATGACTTTATTTTGAAATAGTTGGACTCGCAGGAAGTTACAGAAGTGGTGCAGAGCTCCCGCGTACCCTCCCTCCGCCCTCCCGTGACCACGGGACATTGTCACAGCCAGGAAATCGTGCTGGTGCCCACAGCAGCTCCCACGTAGACCTTGCTGTGTGTCACCGGGTTTTCCTTGCTTTCTTTTACCCTCTTTTTCTTTGTTTTTGGATACCTTTGTGTGTTGACTCACCCCACTCTGGGCTCTGTTTCCATCTCTTTGTCCGTATTAACTGTAACAGTAACCCTGTGAGCAAGATACTGGTAGCATCCCCAGTCGGGGCCACTGAGGCACAGAGAGGTTCAGTATCTTGCCTGAGGTCACACAGCTGGTGACCAGCAGAGCCGGGATTCTGAACTCAGGCCCTCCAGGTCTGGGGCCGAGCTCTAACCCTGGTGCTGCCTTACTTCTCTGTCTCGTCTCTGTCACCTCTCTGTCACCGGGGCCGCTCCTTTCCGGCACCCCCCCCCCCGCCCTCCTTCTGCCCACAGCAGATCTGCTTCTCCTGTTGGAACCCATCTGAGGCTCCTCCTCACTTGATGAAACTCGGTGCCCTTCCAGTGCAGACATTTAAAAAACCAAGGCAGCTCCCTGTGTGTGCAGGAGGGGGCCCCCAAGATTCGTATTGAGTGAAAGCACTTGGGCTACAGGGCGGTGACTAGTTTGCCACCATTAGTGTGGAAAAGCGCACACACCCCGCACATGTGAACACGCACCCACACACGCAGCTTCACGCTGGCACGCAGACTGGCTGTGTCTGGGCGCCTTCGGCTGTCTGCAGGGAGCGCAGACCGGCTGTGGGGAGGGGACTCGGTAGCCGGGGGAAGTGTGGGCAGCGTATTTGCCCCTTGGCATTTTAAAAACACCTACTGAGTTTGGTTTCCTGGCATGGACTACCTGCTCGATAAACATGGAAGTAGTATTGATAACGGGCCCTGGCCCTCCCCGGCTCCTCCTCATCTCTCCCCCTCTGCCCGCCAGGCTCTACCGCCTCTGCCAGCCGCCGGTGGATGGAGACCTCTGAACGCCAGATGCATGGTGCTTGGCTGTGTCCCTTGGAGCCGGGACTCGGGAGGACATGGGGCAGTCCGGCCTGCTCCGGGGCCAGCCCGAGGCCTCTGCTCGGGCATGCTCCGGGCTCTGCCTAGCCTCTCATCGCCTCTTGTGAGGACAGACGGTGTCCCCAACTCTCAGACGAGCGGCTGATCGGCCCGGGGCCCACACGCTCTCCACACTTCTGCCAGAAGCTCGAGGGGTGCTGTGGACCCACAGAGCTCAGGGGGCGTCCGGGGCCAGGGCCCCTGCCCCTCAGTCCCTGGGACGCAGGGGAAGTCACGGGCGCTGCGGCTGGAGGCCCACAGATGCAGCGCCCTTGGGACGGCTCAACGTGCACTTTCGAAACCCCTGGTTTCCTTCGGAGCCCACATTCCTGGCGCCCCACGGTCTTCGCCGCCTCCTCACCATAGCTCTGGATTCACCCCTAGCCTTGTACTAACCTGCTCGGTGGGCTCAGAAAAGCCGGCCTGGGCTAGGAAAGACAGAGGGACAGGGCAGAAAACTTGTCGCCAAGAGGAGGCTCAAAAGCCACATCACCTTCCGACAGCACCGCCATTGGGACTTGAGCCATCGGCCCGGGGCGAGAGATTTGCTCCGACTATTTATATGGCGTGAAATCTCTATGGTTTATTTTGGAGTTTTATGTTGTCGTTGGTGGTGTTGAGACTTTTTTTTCCAGGTTGTGTGATTATATCTTTGACATTTTAAATTTCAAAGAAAGGTGTATTGTCTAACAGGGGACCAACATAAGGTAGTATTGACAACTTTTCCCAGTTCTACTAAAAAAAAAAAGACTAAATTATTGAAAATTCAAAAAATGTCAGTATTTCATCTTTCTAAATATTAAGGTCAGAAGGTATTGCTTACAGGTATGAATTTGGGTTGCTCTTCCCACCCTCCCCCGGTTCCCCGGCAGCTGGTCAGTGTTAGACTGAGTCACTTTGCTCTCTGAGTGACCGGCTGGCTGCAAGGGTTCGAGAGGCAGCCGGGCCAGGACTGGAGGGGCTGAACACCGTGTGAGGCCATCCCACACAGGTGTGTGTCCTGCAGGTAGGAGGGCCCCTGGGAAGCCCTGGGTGGCGGCTTCTGTAATTTATTTTGTTGGCGTTAGCTCACAGCCGTGCGTTCAGGAACCCTCAACCAGCTGGAGAGACAGGAAGCCAACCTGCCCGCCTTCTGGGCGCAGGGACCCACTCGGGGACCCCCCTCCTCAGTTTGTCCCTTCCAGCCCCTGGTCTCCAGCAGGGAAAGGTCACAGCTGAGGCAGAAGAGAGGGGATGTCTTACCGCCCTTGGCCAGGGGTGAGGTGGTGTGGGTTTCCCAGAGCCCCACCAGCGTGTCGGCCCCGTGGCCTCCAGGGGCCGCCTGCCGAGCACTGGATGGCGGGAGGTGGGCTTGTCGCTGGACACCGCAAGCCAGGGACCGATGAGCACCTGCTTGAGCCCCGAGGGGCAGCGGAGAGGGGCTCCCGAGGGCAAGGCTTCGTGCACTGGTTTACGTTAAAATGTACAGATTCTGCTCATCAGATTCATGATAGATTTTTTATTATTATTAAAAGTCAGTTTATAATACAAATATCTTGATCTGTGGTTCCTTGGCCCCCGACCCTGGTGGTGTGGGAGTGGTGGGGGTGGTGTGGTCAGGTTCACACTGGGACGAATCGAGACCTCAAAAACTCGTACGGAGGGTCGTTGAGACGCTGACCCCTCGTCAGTGATGGTGCCCCTCTGAGCCTCAGTGTCCTCCTGTAAAAACAAGGACGGTGTATATTCTCCCTTGCAGAGGAGTGGTGAGGACTACCTGAGACCACACGGTAGGTCTGTGCCTCAGGTGTGCCAGGAAAACAGTGGTCTTCACATTGTATCTCACCTTTACTTTGGATTCTGACCTCCCATTTCACTGTGCTGGTGGAACATGTGACTTTTCCTCGGGTGTTCCCCACCCCCTCCTGGGTGCCATGCCAGAGTTCCTGGTCTTACATGTGCCCAGATGTCAGAGGAGGTCCATGGGAAGTCACTGAGCCTTCCTCTGTCCCAACCAACAAGACCCATTTGGGTCTGAGATCTGGGATCTGGGATCTGGGATCTGGGATCTGGGATCTGGGCTGGAACAGAGTCCTGAATACTCAACGCTGGTGGGACTGGTTCTCGTCCAATCAGAATCCATGTTGGCTGCAAGCAGACCAATCAGAACACATGCTGGCGCAGACACTGAGCGTGCCTACCACTGAGCCCTGTGAGCTGGCTCTCCCCTGCCTGGTCCACACCTTTATGAAGCTCTTGGGTTCGTCTGCCCAGGCAGGGCAATCTGGTTCCCTGGGCAGAATGTGACTGGCAGGGTTGCTAAGCTGCCCCATGCCTGCCTCCCTCCCCCTCCCCCTCCCACCCTGCCCAGCCCCTCCTCTCAACTTTCCCTCCTTTCCCCTCTTCCCTCCTTTTCTCTCCCTCCTTTGCCACACTTTGGGGCACACTGACATAGATGAAAATGCCCTGCTCTTAAGGGCACCCACCCTTGGGGTCCCCCTGATGCTCACATCAGTCCTGCCACTTCAGACTAGAGCCCATTCTCTTTTAGTATCTTTTCTTTCCAAACCAGCCCGGCCAGAGCTCGTCCTCACTAGGCCAGACTGGGTCTCTCCCAGAGAGAGCCTGGTGTCTCCACGGCAGGTTTCAAAGCCTCAGCTCTGGAATCGGCAAGAGCGAACCCTGGTGGGATTCCGGCACAGCGGTGGACTG
Organism: Tonatia bakeri; assembly: GCA_004024845.1. Taxonomy (NCBI): domain Eukaryota; kingdom Metazoa; phylum Chordata; class Mammalia; order Chiroptera; family Phyllostomidae; genus Tonatia; species Tonatia bakeri. Next base: position 16,675 of record PVIA01009704.1, on the reverse strand, counting down.
ATTATTTGGAATTATCTGAGGCCAGTTTTGGATCCAGAAGAATCAATCTAAGGGAGGGGCTGTCACCTCAATCTACATTTGGGGCCCATAGGGAGGATCGGACGCCTTCCTTCAGGCAGACACTGTTACAGGAAGCAGTCATTTCTGCCTGTCCTGGACCCTGGGGACCTGTAAGGAGAAAAGCGCGTTCTCCTATGGTGATAAGAGTGGTGGACTGAGGCAGCTTTGGTTTGGAGCTGAGAAGTGGGGTCTCTGTGGCCTAGAGCAAGTCACAGTTCTGACACAGCCGCCTCTGCAACATGGGGGCGAAAGCCTCCCTCTGCAGAGGGCCTTTGCCCCTGCTGCACAACAGAACAGGAGCAGGGTACATCGCAGGAGACCAGAGGCCTCAGACTGGCAGGCTGACAGCCGGAATGTGGACATTGATGGATTTTTTTCCCCTTGATATGGTGTTTTTACAATGTTGAACTAGACATTCACATTTAAGAACCGACAGATTTCACTTCCAAATTCTGACGTTTGGTTTTCCTTGAAAATTCAGAAGCTCTGGTTACAATGGCCCATGTTCTCGGCTGGCCACCTGTCAGCCGGAGCTGAGAAGTGGCCACAGCCTGTGGGCAGGGCACCAGCCCTCCAGTGCCCTATCGCCTCGCCTGGCCCAGCACAGTCCTTAACCTGACCCGCTGGCTCTGGGGTGGCCTGGCCCAGGCAAGCGTGGCCAGAGCTGGACTCCTGGCGGTCCAGGTCCTCAGCTCTGGAGTCGCTACGGTGCTGTTGGCTGAGGGAGGCCCTGGCGGCCAGGAGTTGCCGTCCTGGCCGATGGAACGCATCAAGGGGTGGGAAAACCCTGCAGCTGACGAGTCTCAGACCTTCGGGTCTCTGCTCCTTCAGGGTGACAGCTGGGTCTGGGTGTATGAATTGATCTGAGCCTGTTTCTTCCATTGTCAGGCAGACAAGGCTCTCCGGGGCTAGGCTGGGTTGTTCAGGGCGGGGCGGGCTTGGGCCAAGACCTTTGAAATCAGAGACCCTCACTTGCCCCCTGTACTGCACGAGGCTTCTGCACTTGCCAAGTGGCCATCTCTCAGGAAATCCCCGTCTCTCTAGGAGCCATGGTTTCTTTCTCTGAGAAATGGAGATGATGTGACACCTACCTGGCTGCGTTGCCGGGGGCCAACAGTCTCCAGGGCCCCCAGTTTAAGTTCCAGGGGATAAACGTGGTGCCCTGTCCATCCAGCAGGTGGCGCCAGGGATCAAGAAGTGCCCAGAGGTTGAGGTTACCTGGCCCTTGGTCCTGCCAGGTCCTGCCTATCAGCTTCCAACCCAAACACTGGCTCCCAAGTGCCCACATCTGGGACAAAGGCGGCCTAGAGGGCCTGGGATTGTCTAGATGGTGGGCTCTGGCCCCTGCCCTTCTAGGCTGGGCTCAGCCTGACTTGGCACGAATATTCTATTTTTTTTCATTTTTCTTTATTTCTGTCTCTTGATTATTTTTTATCTTCCCCCCACCACTTTCTTTCTTTCTAGCTTTTATGTATGTATTTTTGTTCCATAAAGTATGTGAGCAATCTTTCCTTTTTTCCTTTTGTGCTTTCCTTCCTCTTTCTTTTTCCTCTCCTGGCAGTTGGATATGTGAGAAAGATGTGAAAGACCCTTGTAAAGTGAGATGCTTGAAGGCTGTGTCCAGGAACTCACAACTGCTAACGTGCCCAACCCCACCTGGCCTGGAAACCACGACCCGCAGGGAAATGCTGACCACCAGGTGGCGCTGTGCACCAGGCTATCCTGCCTGGCCTTTGCAACTGGAAAGTCTCTGGAGCTTTGGGGCTTTCAGGGGAGTTTGGTCAGAAATCACAGCCAACAGCTGCCCCACTCTGGACACTAGTACCCTGGCAGGTCACGGTTGGTCAGGAGAGGGCTGTAGGGATGAGCCTGACCGAGCAGCAGTGTCCATGTTAGAGTCTCCTGATGTGCTGTGTGACCTTGGGCAAGGGCCTGCCCTTCTCTGAGCCTCAGTTCCCCCACCTATAACGAGAGGGCACACAGCTCAATTCCTCAGAAAGGACTTCTCATGCTCTGGCTGGCTTGGCCTCTCCCAGACTTGTCTGAGGGACCAAAAGCAATGCTCAGAATCCCTCCTCTGGTGAGCACGTACTGTCTATTGCACACTTCGCCAGCGGCTTAAAGGCATCATGTTGTGTGATCCTCTCACCAGTCCTTCAAGGTGGGCACTACTAAGAGCCCCGTGTCACAGAGGAGAAAACATGTGGGTAGTTTAAGTGACTCACTCACAGCCACAGAGCTCAGAGATGCTGGCCCCTAAGGCAGTCCAGGGCTGTGGCAGCAACCTTACACAGAGCAAGGGGGACGCAGGGTGGCCACTGGATTTCGTGGACTCTGCCCAGGTGCAGCATGGGAGAATCTGGCTTCGGTCCTAGAACTTGGCAGAAATGGGGGCGGAGGAGGGGAAGGGTTGAAGAGTTCGCCGCGCTAACGAAAGGACTTGGCTGCCTTCCTGTCGGGGGCGCTGCCTCGAGGTCTTTGCGCATGTTGCTCTGGACTGCGTGTTCCATGAGGGTGGGGGCCGGCCTTGCTTGCAGCCGCACCCCCCATCTCCAGCATGGTGGCTGGTGCGTAGTATGTGCTCAATGCCTGCTGACTTGAATGGAACGTGTCAGCCAATGGGTGAGCCTGCGGGAGGAGTCTAGTCCACGTACAGCTGTCCCTCACGACAGGAGCTCGTGAGGGTCTCATCTTCAGCTTTTGGAAAGCCCCCTGTCATGTCTCCCCCCACTCCACCCACTTTGCTGGGCCCTGACGGTCCTGGCTCTGACTCAGCCTCCCTGGTAGCCTTTCTGCTCAATCTGTCTCCCTCTCCCGCACCCTCACCGGGGCCTCCAATCCCTTGTTGAAAGTCATGGTGGAGCGAATGTCCTGCAAAAGCGTTCTGCTATCAGGCTAGGTCTGAGTCACCTCCCGCTGGGCCTGATTTGGCTGGTGGGCACAGTGATGATGCAAAGCCACCATGGGCTAGGGGACACACCCTGTCCAGCATTCTGTGACCTCGTCCAGCATTCCGACCAGCAAGAGGTTTGCAGAAACCCATGTGTGATTACAGGTCTGGCCCAACAACCCACTTGGGCCCTCACTGGCATCATTTAACACATATTTATTGAGGACCCACTGGGTGCCGGGCCCCATTCTAGGGTCTAAGTCACATTGGCGAAGTGTTTGTGGAGTTTATTCTCTGCGGGAAGGTGACCCAAAAAACCACTAAACACACGGGTGCATAGCATGTCAGGTGGCGTAAATGCCAATGAGATAAACGCCCAGTGGCGTTTAAACGAAGACAGGTGCGTGAGCTCTGTGCCAGAAGGGCCGGGTCAGGCCTCTCCGGGGTGGACCCTTGCATGGACACCCAAGGAGGAAAGACCACAGGGATGGCTGCTTCCAGGGAGAAGAAAGGGCAGGGGTAACGGCCCAGGGGTGGGGGCTCTCCTGCTGAGTTGTAGGGGCAGTGAGAAGCCCACAGTGGCTCAAGCAGCGGGGCAGGGAGGTAGGAGGGTATGACATCAAAGCGGGCAGGGACTCGGGCACATAGGTGACTGGTGGGCTTTGGCGATCGTGCCTTGAACCAGGAAGCTGCTGATGAGAGCATTGAGCAAAGGACAACCGGTTTTCTCATCTGTAAAACAGTGATCCCAGCTCCCCACCCACCATGCCCAACCATTTGAGAGCATCTTAAAGCAGTTGAGAGTGCTCTCCAGAGTGCAAGTGGCATCGGAACATCCCATTTCTACAGCACACTGTGCTTCTCCTGTCGTGTTTCAGGAAGTGTGGAGTGTTAGGCTGACATAATGGTGCATCTGTTTTTTTTCCACAGCCGCCCACCTCTTGGAGGATCCCCGAGCAGGGCTCCAGGGCTCTTGAAGGAACTGACTCAAGGGAGCGCGGCAGGTCCTGGGGCTGGCGAGGGCAGATGAATCCTCCTGGGGTCCTCAGGCTATAGCTGTGCGACTCCCACAGACTGGGAAAGAGGTGGATCTTGTCCCTAGAATTAACGAGAGCAGTGACACTGTTCTAAACACTCAGTATGCATCACCTACATCTTTCCAGCATCTCCCTGGGGCGTCATCCCTGCTGTAGCGATGAGCAAAGCCAGCACGGTGAGTCACGGACCCTGAATCTCAGGCTGCTGAGGCTTTGGCCCACATCGGGGTCACCTCCCTGCTGTGCCCACCCATGCTCCTGCAGTCTGTCTGGGTGGCCCCACGCTGATTCCAGGGACTGGGGACAGGGCTGCCTTCACAGGCAGGTGACCTGTGCTCAGAAGGGCCTCATGATTGGCTCAAGGCTCTGCTGTCGCCGTCTTGAACCTCTTAATAATTGTTGAACAAGGCTCTCGATGTTTATTTTACACTGGGCCCCACCAATGATGGATGGAGATGTAAGCCAGTCACAGGATCCCACCCCTTTGCCTGTGATTGATGGGCTTTGACCCACTTCTGGCCAATGAGGTGCAAGGATCAAACTCTGGGGGAATCTTTTTCTCCCTGAAAAGCGGGCTTTGGAGCAACATTTCTTTTCTCCCTGTGCTCGTGCCTTCCTGCTTTAGATTTGGACACTTGGCTATTTCTCCCCACGTCCACTGCTGCCATTCTGACCCTGACCATCCTCTTTGGCCTAGAATTGTCCAGTCTTCTCCTCACTGATCCCCTTGCTCCCACCCTCATGCCCCCCCTCCTCCGCAGCTGGAAGGGTCCTATTGGAATCTAAGCCAGGCCTTGTCCCTCCTCCCTCAGAACCTTCTAGGGCCTTCCCATCTCACTCCCAGTGAAAGCCCAAGAGTCCCCAGCCCCTCCCTGCACCAGACCCCACTCCATCCCTGCATGTCCCGCATTTCCTGTTTGCTCCTCTCCCCCTCACTCGTTCTGTTCCAGCCACTCTTGCCTCCCTGCTCCTGGCACTCACCAGACGGCTGTCTCAGGGCCTTAGCATGAGCTATTCCCTGGGCTGGGAACGCCTTTCCCCACAAACCCCTGTGGCTCCCCTACATCACCTCAGGTCTGTCTTTGTAGTCAGCAGCTCACCAAGGCCTTCCGTGACGCCCTTCCCTAAAACTGCCCCCTCCCCATGCCCTGCGTGCCCGCCCTTCCCCGTGCTATTTTCCTGGCACACAGTGTAATGCACGCACTGAGTTATTCCCTTAATCGTCTGTCTCGCTCAGCCCCAGTGTCGGCTCCGTGCGGCTTCGCTCCCAGGGCCTGGGGCAAGGTGGGCACACGCCACGTTAACGAGTGATGACTCGAGAAGTGCAGGGATGGATGGGGGTCCTGTTCGCAGAGACTCAGCTCTCAGAAGGGACGGGAACACCCGGTCTCCCTTGTCCACATGCCCCTCCTCCGCTCCAGTGGGGAAGGCTCGGAGGATCTGGCCACCCCTGATGGGCACCCTGGGAAATCGCGCCTCCCTGCTCCCAGTTAACAGCTGAGAGGGATCCCAGTGCCCATCTGGGGCTGAAGAGTCAATCAGGCCCTAATTGCAGCATGTGCAGTGCTAACTGAACACCTACTATGTGCTGGGCATGGTGTCCCAGGGGCGTGTCACCTCTCGGGTTCCCACAACAACCCTTTAAAGGGTGCTGGAGAGGAAGGAGGTGGAGGGGTGACAGGGCTCCCCCAGGGTCATGCGGTCCTCGTTCCCAACCCCCAGGCCTGCTGGACGCTTGTGGAAGGGAACCCGCTTCCACGGAGGGCAGAGCCCGTCAGAGCGGGGAGCCCCAGGACGCACGCACGCCCCTCGGGAGGCAGCTGGTGCATAGAAATGAAGAAATGCCAAAACAGGTTATGAAAACCATGGGCGGCCGGTGTGTTGATGCGGACAAACAAACACTTGGTCGTGGTGCTGCTCAGAAGATAGGAGCTCCACTGATTTTCCAAAGATACACCAATTTCCAGTGTGTGTGAGGGTGGGGATGGGGGAACACTTTGTAGCCGGACTTCCCGGGTCCAAATTCCCCTGGAGAAATCATACAGTCTTTTGGTGCCGCGGTTTCCCCACTTGTAGCACGGGCTCCTGCAGCGTGCTCCTCACGGGGATGCACAGCAGTCACAGGTAAAGCCTGAGTCGGTGCTGGGTCACAGGAAGCGCTCAGGCCATGCAGCGATGGTTATTCGATCGCTGGCCCGAGGTCTCTCTTCCACCCTGGACACGGCCTCGTCTGGAGGTGACTCCAGAAGCCCAGGATTCAGGCCTTTTGCAGAAGCGAGGCCCAGGAGCCCTTGGTAGGCTGCGGCCCTGGGCCTAATTGCATCCATTTATTTTACAAAGAGGTGTGTTTATCTGCATTTCCCACCTCAGTGCTCGGGGGAAGCCTGCGTGAGGATGCTGCTCCCAAAATAACGAAATAACCGTGATTCGTTCTGAAGAGAGAATTAGGCGGAATCAATGGGGTTTACTCGAAGAGGGTCCACTCCACACAAAGGGGCGGGGAGGCCGAAGGGTGAATTCTGTGCAGCGTGGGAAGGGATTTGCTGACTCCACAGAACCCCTGCCCGTGGGCATGATTTTGGCTCCAGCGGCCAGGACCGGCAGGACAGGAACCTGTGCCGGCTCTGATGTGGACACTCCCTGGCACCACCCTTAGGGTTGGATGCGGCAAAGGGTGTAGACAGCACAGACCCTGGATGTCTGCAACCCTTGACCTGCCCAGGACCTCAGGGCCACTACCAGTGTCCCAGGTGACCTCAGCATAAACCCTAAATCAGAAGTCTGATAGGCTTTGGTTCAAATTCCAGCTCTGCCACTTGCTGGCTGTGTGGTCCTAGGCATATGCATGACCACTCTGAGCCTCAGTTTTCTCACCTGTAAAATGGGAATAGATAAAAGCACTTCTCTCCCAGGACTATTGTGAGACTAGAAGAAGTTATTCAGTTAAAGCGCTTAGCAAATGCTGGTTGCATTTTAAATGCTCAGTGAATGCTAGCCATTTTTATCATTTCCTCCTTTGCTGAGTGGAGGAAAATTAATACACACACATATTCATTTTATATGATACACATTGTATGAAAGAGCACAATGCCTGGATCATGTGGAAGGCACAGAAAATGGTAATAGTTCTGAAGGTGGATTGGTTTGAACACCCGGATCCACAGTCAGGGTTGGCAGGATTATGCTGCATAACAAATAGTCCCTGCACACTAAGTGGCCCTGACCATAAGGGCTGATTTCTTGCTCCAACTACTGAGGGGTGGCTGGGAGCTGTGCTTAGTGTCTCCTCACTTGTAACCCAGGGTGAAGGAGCACAGCTGCCCTCTCCGATGTCACTGTCGCCTTGGCAGAAGACAAGCTTGGCGGGGGGGGGGGGGTCTTACACTGACAGTTAAATGCCTAGCCTGTGGGTGATGCCATCAGTGTGCTCCCAGCTCATTGGCCAGAACTGTTCACATGGCCCACAGCGTAGGGGACCAGGAAGGGCAGCCCTGCATGTGACTGGAGAGTGGACACCACCAGCGACTTGCAGAGATTCTTGCAGCTGGGACATGGCCTCCAAGAACACACCCAGCAGGAGAGGATGCGATCCTTCCTCTAAGGGAGTCCGGCGGCTCTGGGCTGTCCTCACTCACGAGTCAGCCCCAGCAACAGACCCCTCTGTGGAGAGCAGCCTGGCTGGCAGCTAATTCTCCCTCAGATCTTCTCTCCCAGATAATCCCTTTAACACCGCAGACCTAACCTTGTGAGCAGGTAAACACGGGGCTTGTTCGATGCTACAGGAACCGTGCTTCTTCCTACATTTCAATTCCCAGGGAGAAGTGGTCGCTGCAGAAAAGCGCTTCTGTCTAAATCACAGCAATTCATCAGTAACCGTCTCGTGCATGGATGTGTGTACGTCTCTGTGTGTATATTGTGTGTGTGAATGTGTGTGTATGCGTGTGTGTATATCTGTGTGTGTGTGAGAGGGAGCGTTTCTCAAGCCTTCCGAGCTTGCAAACAAATCTCCACCTCGGTGGTCCACCCCCGCCCCTCAGAGGCCTGTGAAACACACTAGGGCCCCCAAGATCAGACGCAGTACAGAAGCCCATGTGGTAGGTGATGTTTCTGACTTCTACTCTCTTTGGACAGTGAGCTACGAGTCTCAACTTCTGATTCTGCACTCCAGGGACCGGCAGCTTTGGGCAAAGAAAATTCCGGGGCACCGATGGTTCAGCCTGGCTCTGGACCGCCCTGGCGCTCCCGCCTGGCCCTACAGGGCTCCCCACTGCAAGTCCCCATCAAAGTGGAGATGAGGGGGTTCATCAACGGCCTCTCACATCATCCTTTTTATCTGGCTCCCCCTACCTGGCATCACCAGGGATGAATGAATGCATGAATGGACGAACGCTCGCCCTGGCACCATGAGTAGGCTCAGCTTCAGGCTTACTGGCCTGCATCCTGTTTCTTTCAAAGCCTGCCACCTCCGAGAACTAACAAAGGACTTATCCGGGCTTGTGAATATGTGTTCGATTTTCAAGATGAACTATACACGTTTGATAAGGAACGGCTAGAGACTCGGGTGGTGATTCAGGGAAGTCCCCCCAGCAAGGAGAGTGTACAATGATGGTGTTGAGGGGTGGTGGATATTTAGGGCGTGGAGGCCTGGAAGGGGTGTTGTATCACAGAGTTAGGAAGGCCTCCTGGAGGTAGTATGGGGGGGCAGGGGTGCCAAGCAGTGGGGTCAGCCCAGGACCAGGGCCACGTCCCAGTTCAGCCGCTGCCTGTGTCTGACGGTGGGCAAGTCACTTCCTCTTCTCCTCGGCCTCAATGTTTCCCTCTGTAAATGGAGACCATAACCCACACCTCACACGGAGGTGCCACCTTCTGATGACTTGAATGTATTCCTAGTGCTTTGGAAATGACAAAGTCTCCACTCACTGAATAGAAAAGACTGTGGCAATGAGCAAAAGTGACCCTACCTGTCACAGATGGGATGTTTTTTGGCTTTAAGACATAAAAAAACTCCAAAACAAGTAGCTACATAATAAAGATGACTTATTACTTCACAAACCAAGGAATCCAGAGGGTACTCTAGGCAGCTCTGGGTTCAGCTGGCTCAGGGCTCATCGGGGTTTTGATTCTCAGGTTTCTGCCTGTTCTGGTTGTTTGCTTAGTTTGTCTTTATTTTTGCTTTTTAAGGTTTGGTTGTTGATAGTTGTGAGTTTGTTGTCATTTTACTGTTTGTATTTTTGATCATCTTTTCCCTAGATAACTGCCTTTAACATTTCATATGAGATGGGCTTGGTGATGATGAACTCCTTTAACTTGACTTTACCTGGGAAACACTTTATCTGCCCTTCCATTCTAAATGATGGCTTTGCTGGATAGAGTAATCTTGAATGTAGTAAGGATAGAGTAATCCTTGCCTTTTGTGACTCTGAATACTTCTTTCCAGCCCCTTCTTGCCTGCAAGATTTCTTTGGAGAAATCAACTGATAGTCTCATGGGAACTCCTTTGTAAGAAATTGTCTCCTTTCCTCTTGCTGCTTTTAAGATTCTCTCCTTATCTTTACTCTCGGGTAATGTAATTATGATGTGTCTTGGTGTGTTCCTCCTTGGGTCCAACTTCTTCGGGACTCTCTGAGTTTCCTGGACTTCCTGGAAGTCTATTTCCCTTTGCCAGATTGGGGAAGTTCTCCTTCATTATATTTTCAATTTCTTTTTCTTCCTCTTTTCTTTCTGGCACCTCTGTGATTTGGATGTTGGGATGTTTAAAGTTGTCCTGGAGGTTCCTAAGCCTCTTCTCATTTTTTTGAATTCTTGTTTCTTCATTCTGTTCTGGCTGAATGTTTATTTCTTCCTTCTGTTCTAAACCGCTGATTTGAGTCCCAGTTTCCTTCCTGTCACTATTGGTTCTCTGTGCATTTTCCTTTATTTCACTTTGCATAGCCTTCACTTTTTCTTCCATTTTGTGACCTTGCTCACCTAGTTCTGTGAGCATCCTGATTACCCGTGTTTTGAACTCTGCATCTGATGGATTAGCTATCTCTTCATCACTTAGTTATATTTTTTCTGGAGCTTTGATCTGTTCTTTCATTTGGGCCATTTTTTTTTTTTTGGTCTCAGCGCACCTGTTATGTAGTGAGGGGTGGAGCCTTAGGTGTTCACCAGGGAGGGGCAATCCAGTCGCTAGTTTGTGACGCTATATGTGGGGGAGGGGTCCGAGAGGGAACAATGGTGCTTGCTCAGCTCTTGGCCAACTTTCTGTCACTTACCCTGCTAGCACAAGCAAAGCGGGCCCTTCTGGTGCTGATTCCTGGGTGGGTGGGCTTGTATATGTTCTAGGACCCTGTGTGTCTCTCCAACGAACTATCCTGTGAGGCTGGGAATTTCTCCCGCTGCCGTCTCAATGCCCACAGGTGTTTTCAGCCAGAGGCTTTGAGGCTTTATTTCCCCGAAGTAGACCCTGAGTTGTGTGGTCGGTCTCGCTCCCCAGCTGGTCCTCCCAGTTTATCTGTATGCAAATGTGGGACCACCCAGTCTGTCTGCTGCTGCCTTGCCGTGAGTCCTCTCTGCCTGGCTGCCCATCTCTGCCCCTCCCACAGGTAGGTTGACTATTTCTTCTTCAACTCCTTGGTTGTTGGACTTCCATACAGTTGATTTCCTGGTAGTTCTGGTTGTTTTTTTGTTTTTAAATTTGTTGTTGTCCTTCGTTTGGTTGTGCGAGGACACACAGTGTGTCTACCTACACCTCCATCTCCCCCCAGCAGATTTTCTGTCACGTCACTTTGGCCAAAACTGCACCCCATGCTCATCCTAGCCCAGCTGCTGGTGGAGGAAGTGGGCCGATCGGGACTGGCCAGTGGTTTCTGCCAGAGAGCAACACCCCCTGAGATGCAGTGGAAACGGGAGGTGTCAGGCTCGTCCCACCTACTGCTCACACTGCTGGCAGGGAGGGGTGAGGCCAGGAGTGCTGGCCATCCCATAACGTGTAGGACAAGCTGGCCACTCACACACCTGAGAGCTGCTTCAACCGTCTTCACCTAGAACCTGTGTCGAAACAAAACGCTTTTGAAAGGTGTGGACACACACGCCTTCTGTAACATGCCCTTTGTGTTCAAGTATCTCTCTCATTTTCTTGTCCTGTTGCGAGTGACCGCCGGTCTGACCTGTCTCACGTGCACACTTGTTCTCCAGGTATTGGCAAGGACCCAGCAACGGACCACATCACCTTGTGTGTCTGTGCCTGCTTACCTGCATACCAAAGTGTGATTTATTTTATTGCAAATTTTTTCCTTTTATTTCTTTGTTATCATCCATTCAGTGCTTTAGAGTGAGTTCTTAAGTACACGTGATGGTATAGGTTAATTGTTTCTGATTTCATCTGAAGGCAGTAGGAAGGTCACCACGTACACTCGTTTGGAGAGGCCAAGGGTGGGATGGGACTCGAACCCCTAGTGGGAGCCCATCGGGAGCTTATCCTGGGCCAGGAGGAGGGCCTGCGTTCCAAAGCCCCGACTCCCTGGCACTGGAGCCACATCCGAGTTGAGTCAGGGTGGAAGGCCATTAGTGGCTATTGCTTGGCACCCACAGTGTCAAATACATCACCCACGCACGGATGCTCAGCTGCTGCTGACTCACAGTGGATATCTGGGAAGGCGCTCCTCCAAGAGGCCTTCAGGTGCCCAGAGGACCACCGGGGCAGGCCTGCGTCAGCATTTAGCCCCGAGACCTGATGCTGGGAACCCACCACCCTTGTGGGTTGTAGAACTGCACCAGCTTACGACTGGGGGAGCATGTGCTGGTGGGATTGAAAGACTGGTTTATTTTTTCAGGCACAACACGGAGAAGGCAGAGGGTGGGTAAAGTGTGGCCAACATCCAACCGAGATGGATGGTTCTGGAAGAGTCCTCTGGAGGCACCCCCCCGCCCACACACACACATTTAGTCAGCTATTGAGCTGACTTTTACTGAGCATCTACTAGGCATCAAGAATCACTCCCCAGATGTGCAGGGTTTCGAGGCTTCAGCCCTGAGCCTGTCCTGCGGGGGCTTCCCATTAGCCAGAGATATGACTTATGAGGAGCTGGATGGCCGGGGGGCAAGGGGGCTCTGTAGAAATAAGATTTAACTAGAGGAAAAGGCTAAGTTTGGACAGTTGCTTTATGGCTAACTAAAAAATAAAATAGGATTTCAAATGCTTGGCTGTCGCCCGTAAAATAGTTGTGTGAATCCATCTGAAAAATATTGGTGGTGTACCTACTAAGTGTGCACTGAAAATCACACAAACATTAAAAAAAGGAAACAGGAACTAAGCAGAAGCAAGTGGAACTAAGTAAACGCAGCTTCCCTCCCGGGGCTCTCTACAAGGTTATTATGATGTTTCCTTGCAACAAACTATCTGCTCCCTTCAAGCCCCACCCTCCTGCCCTTGTGGCTGCCAAACTGGGGTCAGATGTCCGCACATCCCAGTGGGACAAGCACAAAGCCTGATGTTAATTTGTCTGGTTTACATTGGCAGAAACTGGGGAAATGTGTCTAGGAAGAGATGATAATAGTATTAGACTAAAGAGGACAGCATATTGCGTGGGATCAAAGTCAAGTTTTGATGTGGGTATGCTAGGTAGGGATTCTGACTTTAATGGTTAGGCCGCAAAGCTGGAAGTGGCTCTATTTAGCTCATTGGTAGCAGCTAAATGGTCTCAATGGTGGCCTTCATTTAATAAGGGTGGGATAGCAGAATATTCCCTGCCTAGTGGCCAGAAACCACTCTGGCCTCTTGCTTCAATTTAAACAAAGAGATCAGGTAATAACTTGAATTCTGACCCACATTCCAATCACAGTGAATCCAGTCAGTCTGCAGACTCACCTTCCGGTACTTCCTAAGCTCTTGGGCAACTGAAGGGCTCACGGAGTAGTAAGACCCAAGGGAAACCCTTTGGTGATTTCCTTCCCAACCAGGGTAGCATTTTCGGGTGCATGGCAGAGACTAGCGCTGCCCTTGCAGACCTGAAAGACGCAGGGGTGGGGAGATAGAGCAGGTCTCCACTTAGCTGGCCTGTCGGGCCGTTCTGGGGCAGGTGGTCCTTGGAGGGGGACTATGGGCTGCTGAAAACCCAATCGGGTGGCGGCTTCTGTTGCCGCTGCCATTCCAGACGCGTCGTCTTCGCTTGAGCCTGTCGACAAACCCCAACATCGCACATGCGGCTTCTGATCCGGCAGATGCTTTGTTTTTTTCCTTGACCCATTCGCGAGGACCACAAGAAGCGGTTTGCTTTTCCCCGTCGGAGTCAGCAGCGCACAGTCAGAGTCTGGCCCCAAGTCTCTGCCAGCGCGCCTGCCTTGTGCCCCGACACAGTTGTCAGAGATCCTGAGCATCTTCCCGTTCTACCAAACATCACCATCATTCCACCACAGTGTTGACATTCTGCTGTTGGCCCAACGAGCAGAAGTAGCAAGTACATTACATGCCTTCCTTGGTAAGTCAGAGGTAAACCCTAATTGTGGGTTCAGTTTCTGTGTGAGTCCAGTCAGGAGACGGAAACCATCCCAGTTCTTTTAACCACATAATTGGTAACTAAGTATCAAAGACTGTGGGAAACCGCCATTCATGGGCGGGCTGACTGTCTTTGTAAATAAAGTTTTATTGGCACACGGCCATACCCATTTGTCTACATATCGTCTATGGCTGCTTTCACACGACGAGGGCAGAGTCGAGAAGTTCCGACAGAGTTCCTATGGCTTACACACCTAAAATATTGGCTGTGTGGCACTTCATGAAAAAATTGCCAACCCCTGCAGTAAGGAGTCACAGGTGGCAACTGCCGGGATTAGCGAGCCCCTTAGGGCTGAGGGACAAAGAGGAGACATCGTGATTATTAAACAGAAGCTTGGAAGAGGGACCTTGCAGAGCAGAAACTGTGGGGCTGAAAATCGTCTAGCACTGGCTGGCTGAGGGCACAAGGGTCACATTGGTAGGAACAGGAAAACAGGAAGGAGCAGCAAAGCAGGGACAGGAAGCAGACAGGAAAAAGCACATCCTTCCTTCCCCCTCCAGTCTCCAGGTCTCCCTCCAGGACCCCCTATTGGCAAACCCCAACGGGACGGCAAGCAAAGCCGAGATGCGGTTTGTGGATGCAGCCCCAGTATCACCAAGCAGCCACAGCGGGTGAGTTTTAGCCAAGAGGCAACGGCTTAAGAACCTGGTAAAAGGAGCAAGACATTCCTTCCCCACTCATCCCTAGGCAAGTGCATTTACAGACAGAAGACAGGGAGCGCATCAAACAGGGATCTTGTGGGCTGTGGATTTCCTCGTGTGCAAAATGGTAGTAAAATTATACCACTACTCCTCATGAATATATCTGGCTTCATTCCGTCTTGAACCCTGCATGCCCCCACTGCTGGTGGTCAGATCTGCGTGGGGTCATGCCTCTAACCGTCTCCCCGACCTCTGCCAGCCCGAGAACAGGCTGTTCTCACTCGACAGTCTTGGCTCTGACTGTGTCACCTGGCTAATGCCTCTGTCCTTCTCTCCACTCACTGCCACAGTCCCTGTGTTACTCACTTTGCAGATCTTACCATTGTCTGAGTGTAGCAGGCACCGGGTATGTTTCTTGTCTGCTGTCTCTGAGAGCCCTGAGGCCAGGGCCGCACCCATCTTGGTGTCCACTCCTTTCCCAAGAGCATAGACCAGAATCTGGCGCCCAGAAGGTGCCCAGCAAAGATTCTGGCCAGAACTGCATATAATCCTCCACCCAAATCCTGGCTTGGTGGGTTTTGTTACTCTCCCCTGCCCCTCACCAAAGACAGGGGAGGAGACGAAAGACCAGAGGGGTTTAGTAACCTGCCTGACGTCACAGAGCCGTGAACGTGTGCACTGGGCTTCTAGGCCAGCTCTCTCACGCTGTGCTCATGCCGCAACCCTGAGCACCCCATTTTCCTGCTTTTCCTCCCAGGAGTCTTTCACAGGCCAGCTTACCCCCCATTCACAGAGGGCGAGTTCTGTCCCAGTCAGCACACAAGACAGAAGCCCACTGTCTTCTTCTTGATAATTCCACAAAGGACATCAACCCGGCAATATGTGTGTGGTCAGCTGCCCCAATTTGTTCCCTGAAGAAGCAAATTGATGGGGCCTCCACGCTCAGGGCGATTGTTCCCCAATAGTTCACGGCGCCAGGCTCCTTTATTTCTGTCCCAATAAATGTAATTTATATGGACCGGCAGGTCAGCGGTGCATTTCCTGGCATCTGTGAATCATTCACTGTGCTTTTAGAAACTTGAGGAGATTAAGGTTTTGCATAATGCAAATCAGGAAGAGAAGATGTTTGCTCTGCCTCACTGTGGACGCAATTAGAGCAATGAACCCTGGGAGAAATTCATTTCCCTGGGACAGCGAAAGGTCTGCTTGGTATGCAAAAGAGCACAGTTATTTGCAACACAGGAGCCTGGAACACGTTAGAAAAGCACACGGTGACTGTTTGATTTGCAGCTTTAAAGAATTTAAGGATGAATAAAACATTGAATAAATTTTCTAAGAACCGTTGTCAGACAGCATGAGATCTAAGTATTTGGTGGGGAGGGAACGAGAACAAGGTGCACCTGGGGTATTCCAGCTCCAGGCCCTGGGAAACTGCTTGGTTTCGAATCCTTTGTGCTACCTGGAACCCCACCAACTTTATGCCTCTCCTAATCCGAGTAGTCTCAACTCATGTCCCCTCTTCCAGGAAGTCCTCTCTGCTTCCCCCAGCTCCTTTGTCTGACCTCCAGCTCACTCATTCATTCAGCAAGTATTTACGGACCATCGACCATGTGCCTGGCACTCACTGTGCTAAAAGCATCAGATAGATTAGCCATTAAAACAGTCAAAAACCCATGCCCTCTTGAAGCCGACGTTCTGTTGGGGAGTGTGAGACAACAAACAACATAGAGAAGTTATTATATTTGAAGGTGTGAAGTGCTATGGAGAAAAGAAAGCCACAGTGGGGGCGGGAAGGTAGGAAGTGCTGGGAGTTGGGGGTGGTTCAAAGGTTTTTAGACAAGGTGGTCAGAGAGGGCCTGAGATGATGTGGTGTGTACAGACCCCTGAAGGAGGTTTGACAGGAGACCTGTCTGGGGCACAGTGTTTCTGGGGCAGGGAGAGTAGGTGTTTCTGGCCCGTCCTGCCTCAGGTCAGTGAGGGGGAGAATGGGGGGTAATGAGGCCAGAAAGTAGCAGGGTCAAAGTTATATACGGCCCATCCATTCATATTCCAATTCATTCATTCACTCCAAAAGTGTTTTTGAAGCCCTACTATGTGCTAGGAATTGCTGTTCTAGAGCCTGGAAATCTGGCAGTAGACATGACAAGCAAGTTCCTGCTCTCACAGGACTCACTTTCTGGGAGAAAATAGAGCATAAGCAAATAAATGAATAATAAGGTAATTTCTGAGGGGACATAAGAGAGAAGGCAGACAAGGAACGGCAGACAGAGAGTAGGCGGGCAGGGAAATCCAATCACCACTGGCTTCCGGGCCCATAGTCTTGGCAGAATTCTAAGTGACTCTTGGTTTCTCCCATGAGCCCATTTAGCGGAGGAGAACACAGAGGCCCCTTAAAGGCAGAGACCCTGGTTTCTGCTTGTTGGCCTCACCCACAGATTCTGGGGTCTGGGAGTAGAAGGCGCTCCTGCTGCTCACTGAGCCAGCACCACACTGCATGGGCTTGTTAGA